>JADRCD010237668.1:0-14706 GCA_019843815.1 Montemys delectorum | reverse complement strand
GTGTGTGTGTGTGTGTGTGTGTGTGTGTGTGTGTGTGTGTGTGTGTTTTGGACCTCGACACTCACTATCCAGCTGAGCCACGAAGAGACTAGACTTGACCAGGTTCACTCCTCTTTCCTGGACCTGCCTGCAGAGAGTTGACAAAAGAGAATCTCTGCTGTGGAGAACTCAAAAGAGAAGAGAGTAAAGTCCTCTTAAGCAGTAGGTAATAGTCTGAGGGAGGAGAAATATATACACTCAAAAAGTTACTATGTGAGTGAAGTGGATTATTTGAAAAGCAGCATATCAGGGAAATGGAGTATCAGAATGGGTCTTTCCATCCTCTGTTGTCCTCTTCAATTCCTTTGTTCAGTGTTTGAAAATTCTCATTTTCCTGGTGTTTTCATTCCCTTGGTTACATGTGTAAAAGTTTTTTTTTTTTTTTTTTTTTTGGATAGTTTGTAGGGCATTGTTCCCTGATTTCATTATCTGTGTGTTTAATGTTGTTACCCAGGAAGCCTCAGATTTGTGCATGCTCCTTTTGTACTTTGATAATGTGATGAATGCATTTATCAGTTGTAGACATTTTCTGGTGGAGTCTTTATGGTCTTTTATGTATGAAACCATGTTACATGCAAGAAAGGACCCAAGGAGCTGAAGGGTTAGCAGCCCCTTAGGATGAACAACAATATGAACTAACTAGTACCCTCAGAGCTCCCAAGGACTAAACCACCAATTAAAGAGTACACATGGTGGGAGTAATGGCTCCAGCAGCATATGAAGCAGAGGATGGCCTAGTTGGTCATCAAAGGGAGGAGAGGCCCTTTGCCATGTGAAGGTTCTATACCACAGTTTAGGGGAATGACAGGGCCAGGAATTTGGAGAGAGGGGTTGGTGAGAGTGGGAGGGGAGAAGGAACAGGTTTTTTGTTGTTGTTGTTTTTGTTTTTTATTTTATTCTATTTTTTCTTTTTCTTTGGAGAGGAAACTGAGAAAACAGATATCATATGACTTTTAAATAAAGAAAATAATAATAAAAAAGAATAAAAAACCATAGATCATAAAAAAGAAAATATCAAATAAAGAAAGAAAGAAAGAAAGAAAAGAAAAGAAAAGAAAAGAAAAGACGTTGTCCTTTCCTGTTTAAATCTTATGTATTCACTTCCTCTTGTCCTATTGGTCCAGCTAAGACTTAAATACTATAGTGAACAGGAGGGAGGAGAAGGATTATCCTTGTCTTGTTCATGATTTTAGTGGAAATACTTCAGATTTTTGTGTTTAGAATGATGGTATCCGTTGGTGTCATATTTGTTGCAATTATCAACCTGAAATTTAGTCCTTATGTCTCTTAGGTTCTCCGGGAATTTTATCATGAAGATGCACTGTATTTTGTCAAAAGTGTTTCCCACAGCTAATGAGATGAGCATGTGTTTTACAACCTAAAGTCTATTTATTAGGTGGTATTATGGTTCCCACCCCCCAACCTCTACAGTTCATAGATTTGACTACTTGCTCAAAAGTGGCTGGCACTTTTGAAAAGATTAAGAGAACTAGCCTTATTGAAGGAATTGTGTCACTGGGTAGGGGCTTTGATGTTTCAAAAAAAAAAAAAAAAAACAAAAACATCCATTTCAAGGCCAGAGTCTTTCTCTCTATAGATCTCTCTGCTTCTTCTCCAGCATCATGTCTGCCTGCATGATACCATGCTTCCAGCCATAATAATACTTGTCTAAACCTCTTAAATTATAAGCATCCCCCAGTTAAATGCTTTTCTATATAGAGTTTTCTTTGTCTTGGTGTTCTTCACAGTACTAGGACACTGGCTAAGACTGGTGGATTACTTTCACTTACAGAAATATACGTCAAACCATGCTCCCATATCTGGGCTGAAGTCAACTTGATCATAGTGGATAATAATATTGATTTGTTGCTAAAAATTCCAGTTTGCAAGTATTGCTATTGGGAATTTTGAGTTTGTGCTCATCAAGGAGTTTAGTCCTGTTTGGAGTATTGGAGTATCAGATCTTTGCTATTGAGGTAATATTAGTTTTCTTAAAAAAGAAAAAATAACTTGGAAATGTTTGCTCCTTTTCTACTAAACCACACTTTTATGACTATTGATGTTAACTCTTCTCTGAAGACTGATAGAATTTTGTGCTTTATAAACATCAGTCTGTTGGTGATTTATTACATCTCTATTTAGCTTTGGTAGGCAATATATATCTAGAAATTCATACATTACTTTTAGCTCTTCCAGTTTACTACAACAGAGAGTTTTATAAAAGTACTTATGATTCTCTGAATTTCATTGTTGTCTGTTGTACTTGTCCTTTTGTTTCTAATTTTATTTATTTGGAACCTCAATTGTTTCTTTTAGTTAACTAGACTGAAGGATTTATGACCACATTAATATTTTCAAGGAACTAAATCTTTCATTTCAGTAATTTTTTTCTTTCCTAGTTCATTTAAGTCCTATATTTAGTTATCTTTTCCTTTCTACTGGTTTTTGAGTGCTGTGCTGTTTATTCTTGTTTTCCAAAGCCCTCATCACTAAGCAATTAACTTCAAATTGCTCAAGATTTTTTATATAGCATTTATTTCTATAAATTTTATTTCTCATTTTACAATCTTCACCATATTTTATAGATTTGTTACGTATTGTTTCACTTTTATTCAGTTCTAGGATTTTTAATTCTTCCTTCTGGATTTCTTTTATAACTTAATTATCATTCACTAATACATTTATGAATTTCTATAAGTTTCTGTACTTTCTGCTATTTATGTTGTTATGATTTTCAACTATATTCCATTGTAGTAGGTTGGAATGACAAATATGATTTCAGTTTTACTATATTTGTTGAGTCTTTATTTGTATCTTAATCTTTGATTGATTTTGGGGAAATTTCCATGGGCTTCTTGAGAAGAAAGTGCACATTTTCGTGTTTTAGTTGGATCTTTTGTAAGATCAATATTGATTTATGAAGTCTCATAAGCCCAGTGTTTGTTTAGTTGTGTTTCTTTCCCTTTTCTTCTTTTTCCTTCTTCCCAGATGAAAAAGAAATTGGTGAGAGCAAGTAGAAGAATGTAAAATATTTTTTGAAAGCAGTAAATCAAAACTGAAATTTCACTTATCTTTTTCCTCTAAATATTGGACCTTGGTCAAAGTAGCTCTTTTTATTTCTGTCCATGTTTTAGTCACTTTCCCTCTAATGCCATATCCTTCTAATTTTTCCTCTTTTCTCTCTTTCTCTTCTTATTGTCAGAAAAGAGCAGATACAGGAACTGTTAAGTGGCCAAGTACTTCAGAAAGGGTAGAATCTCCTTGTTCTAAAGTTAATTACCTCAGAGTAATAACTGAGTTTTACTTTCAATCTAGTTGATGAAAAGGACCCCAGGAACTAGGTTTTCAAGACTCTTTTAAGCATCCTTGTTCAACTAACTTTTTAAAAGCAGTTTTTCAGAGTTTCATGAAAATTGATGAAAGCTGTTGATTTCATCTTAAATCCCCCAAAACATCAGTCTTTATTTGTTAAAATTACAATAATAACCTATACTGGCTAGTTTTGAGTGTCAACTTGACACAGGCTGGAGTTATCACAGAGAAGTGAACTTCAGTTGGGGAAATGCCTCCATGAAATCCAGCTGTGGGACATTTTCTCAATTAGTGATCAAAGGGGTGGTGCCATCTCTGGGCTGATAGTCTTGAGTTCTATAAGAGAGCGGGCTGAACAAGCCAAAAGAAGCAAACAAGCCAGTAAGGAACGTTCCTCCATGGCATCTGCATCAGCTCTTGCTTCCTGACCTGCTTGAGTTCCAGTCCTGACTTCCTCTGGTAATCAACAACCATGTGAAAGTAAGCTCAATAAACCCTTTCCTCCCCAACTTGCTTCATGGTCATGATGTTTGTGCAGGAATAGAAACCCTGACTAAGACAAATTGGTACCAGAAGTGGGGTATTCCTGCGACAACCTGCCCATGTTTTGGGGAGGATTGTAGAAGGACTTTGAAACTTTGAGCTAGAAGAGCAGTCATTGGCTGTTAAAAACTATGTGGGATATTCTGTAGATGCTTGGAAGATCGTGTTGAGAACAGTGCAGAGATGGAGGCCTGGCTTGTGAAATTTCAGAGGGAAAATTAAAGACTCTTATCAGGGCCATGTTGTTTTGATTGTGAAGATTCTGTGGTTCTGGTTAACTGGGGCTAAAGTATCAGCTGTGATTAACAAGATATCAGAACTACTAAAGAGAGAACTTTGCATTACTGGGACTATTGACTATTGATGCTGGTTAGCTGGAGCTAAGAAATTAGCGGTGATTAAAAAAAGACCAGCATCATTGAGGTAACATCTTCTGGGAAGTGTTTTCTGAGAGCACAAAGAAGTTGTGTTCCAGAGATAGCCAAGGGTGTGCCTTGTGCTGCAGCAGGACTTGATAATGTGTAAGAGTCACCCAGGTGGTACTGATTTTGACAGCACGAAGGGGTCATGAAGAGCAGCTGAGGCTCAGCACAGTGAGAGGCCATGAAAGGCCATTGGTGAAAGTGCAGCCTCAGTTTGCAATTGATGGCCCAAGACTGAAGGTGTCATGCAAAGGAGTTGATGCTTGGCACCGTGAAGACAGTCTATGAGAGGCTATTGGTAAAGCCTAGTTACAACAGTGTTTTGAAAATGCCAATACCATGCAGTGACCACCAAAGACAGCAGCAGGAGTAGAGTACAGACATCTGGAGCCCAGAAGACAAGATGTGTGCTACAAAGGGCAGAGCTGGAAAAGTGATCAGAACCCTTAGAGGAGCCCAGAAGATCGTGAGTTGGATCCCAGACATTGGTTTTGCTTTTGATTGTGACTGTGCCCTGATATTTTTCCCTCTTGAAGGAAGAATATATTTTAGTGGAGCCCACAGTGAAGAGACTTTGAATTTTAAAAAATATTAGACATTTTAAATTGATTGAACTTTTAATATGTAAAGACTGTGGGACTTTAGATCTTGGGGATGAATAAGAACATAAGCGTTGAGGCTTAATAGTGATGTGTTTGTGTGTCAAGTTGACAAGGGGTCAATTGTACTGGCTAGTTTTGAGTGTCAACTTGACACAGGCTAGAGTTATCACAGAGAAGTGAACTTCAGTTGGGAAAATGCCTCCATAAAATCCAGCTGTGGGACATTTTCTCAATTAGTGATCAAAGGGGTGGTGCCATCTCTGGACTGAAAGTCTTGAGTTCTATAAGAGAGTGGGCTGAACGAGCCAAAAGAAGCAAACAAGCCAGTAAGGAACATCCCTCCATGGCATCTGCATCAGCTCCTGCTTCCTGACCTGCTTGAGTTCCAGTCCTGACTTCCTCTGGTAATCAACAACCATGTCAAAGTAAGCTCAATATACCCTTTCCTCCCCAACTTGCTTCATGGTCATGATGTTTGTGCAAGAATAAAAACCCTGACTAAGACATAACCTTTTGAAACCATATCTTTATACATAAAAATATTTAAATGAAATCAGATAATTTTAAATATAGAAAAGTAATATGTAACTGCTAAATTTAGAAGTAATTAAGGGGAATTTCAAAACATATCAAATAAATGTTTAAAAAGTTGCATAAACCACCTGGTAATTGCTGCTATGGCAGACACATAGTTGGTCCGCTCCCTTGAAGATCCCATATCCAGATCTATCTGAGAGGACACTGGCTGCACTCAGGGCAGTTGATTAGAACCCGCTCCCTGCTCTCCAGAGTCCCAGAGCTGTTGCTGGGAGCTTAGTGGACACAAGACACATCACCTAACATAATCTCTGCATACTCAAAGACCACTATCCTTCCATCCCTTCCACACTTTAAACTGAGTCCATGCTCCTGAAGCAGACTCCTAGTTGGTCTGCTCCCTTGAAGATACCACATCACAATCTATCCTATAGGAACTGCCACACTCAGAGCAGTTGAGCTTCAATTGCACTCAGTGCAGTTGGACAATACCTTGACTGCTCCACAGAAGACTGGACAGTCTGAAGCCCTCTCAGAAGATTTACTGCAGACATGGCAACAGATAAGCAGCTACTCTGCTCCTTTGAAGAGCCCCAAGTTGGAGGCCCTGCAGGTAGTTTGATACAGCCAGGGCCTCAGACCTAACAGGACACATGAAGCAACCCAGGGACAAAAGAGGCAGAGTACATATAGATACCCAGACCAACAAACACCAGGGATATCCAAATAGCAAAAAGAAAGCACAAGACCATAAGTAACAGAATGCAAAATACATGACCATCATCAGAACCCAGTTCTTCCACCACAGCAAGATCTGAATACACTAACACACCTGAAAATCAGGAATTTGTCCTAACATCCTAATTCGTAAAACTAATAGAATCCTTTAATGAAGATATCAATAATGTACTGGAAGAAATATAGGAAAACACAGGTAAACAGGTGAAGGAATTGAATAAAGCAATCCAAGACCTAAAAGTGGACATAGAAACAATAAAGAAAATACAAATTGAGGCAAATCTAGAAATGGAAAACCCCGGAAAAAGGTCAGGAATTACAGATTTCCAACAGAATACAACAGGATACAAGAGATAGAAGAGAGAATCTCAGATGTAGAAGACACAATTGAACTGTCTAAGAAAATTCAAAACATAAAAACTCCTAACCCAAATCATCCAGGAAATTCAGAACACAATGAAAAGACCAAATTTAAGAATATTAAGAATAGAGGAGAATGAAGATTTCCAGCTCAAAGGACCAGAAAATGTCTTCAACAAAATCATAGGAGAAAAGTTCCCCAACCTAAAGAAAGCAATGGCTATAAAGGTGTAAGACTCCTATAGAACAACAAATAAATGGGGCCAGAAAAGAAAACCTTCTTGTCACATAACTATCAAAACACTAAATGCACACAAGAAAGAAAGTATATTAAAAGCTGCAAGGGAAAAAGACCAAGTAATATACAAAGTTAGACCTATCTTAATTACACTGGACTTCTCAAGAAAGACTTTGAAAGACAAAATAGCCTGGCCAGAGGTCATGCAGACTCTAAGAGAACAGAAATGCTAGTTCAGGCTACTAGACACAACAAAACTATCAATATGGTTGTAGAAACCAAAATATACTAGGGCAAAACCAAATTCAATGAGTATTTGTTGACCAAATCAGCCCTGATCCTATAAGGGACACTCCAAAATAAGGAAAGTACCTGCACCAAAGAAAGAAAGAGATATTAAGCATCTTACAACAAAACCAAAAGCAGAAAGCCACAGGCACATTAATCCATCTACAAAAACAAACATATCAGGAACCATCAGTGTTCTCTTTTCAATCTCTCAATATTAATGGACTCAACTTATGTATAAAAAGACCTAAGCTAATTGACTGGATACACAAACAAGGTCTAGCATTTTGCTGCATACAAGAAACACACCTCAACAACAAATACAGGCACTATCTCAGAGTGAAAGGATGGAATATTTTTTTCCAAAAAATGGTCCCTGGAAACAAGCAGGAGTTGCCATCCTATTAGTCAACAAAATAGACCTTCAACCAAAAGTTACCAAGCATGATGAAAGATATTTCATATTCATCAAGGGGAAAATCCACCAAGAGAAATTCTCATTTCTGAACATCTATGTCCCAAATGCAAGAACACTCAAATTCATGAAAGAAACTTTATTAACTCTCAAAACACACATTGAGCCCCACACAATAATAGTGGAAGATTTCAAAACCTCCCTCTCACAAATGAACAGGTCAACGCAACAGAAGCTAAACAGAGACACAATGAAACTAAGACAGATTATGAACCAAATGGATTTAACAGATATTTACAGAGCATTTCAACCTAAAACAAAGAATATACCTACTTCTCAGCATCTCATGTTAACTTTTCCAAAACTGACCATAAATGGATACAAAATAACCTTCAACTGACACAAGAAGATTGAAATAATACCATGCACCCTATCAGATCATAGTGGTCAAAGACTCGTCTTCAATAACAGCAAAAGCTACAGAAAGCCTACATACTCATGGAAACTGAATAACTCTTGACTCAATGATAACTTTGTCTGGAATGAAATAAAGAAAGAAATTAAAGACTTTCTTGAATGTAATGAAAGTGTTGACACATCATACCCAAATTTATGGGACAAAAGGAGAGCAGTGCTAAGAGGCAAGTTCATTGCACTAAGTGCCCAGGTAAAGAAATTGGAGAGATCTTACATTAACAACTTAACAACACACCTAGGAGCTCTAGAACAAAAAGAAGCAAAGTTACCCAAGAGGAGCAGAAGCCAGGAAATAGTCAAACTGAGTGCCTAAATCATCGAAATAGAAACAAAGAAAACAGTTCAAAGAATCAGCAAAGACAAAAGCTGGTTATTTAAGACAATCAACAGCATAGATAAACTCGTAGCCAAACTAACTAAAGGGCCAAGAGGCAATATCCAAATTATCAAAATCAGAAATGAAAAGGGAGACATAACAACAGAAATGGAGGAAATTCAAAAATCATCAGATCCTACTCTAAAAGACTGTATTCAATAAAAGTGGAAACATACATGAAATGGATGGTTTTTAAACAGATGCCACATACCAAAGTTAAATCAAGAGCAGGTAATCTATCTCAACAGGCCCATTTCGCAAAAGGAAAAAATAGAAGTCATTCAAAACTTCCCAAGGGGAAAAGAAAGCCCAGGGCCATATGCATTTAATGCAGAATTCTATCAGACCTTCAAAGAAGACCAGATATCAATTTTCCTTAAACTATTCCATGAAATAGAAAGAGAGAAAACATTACCTAATTCATTCTATGAAGCCACAATTACTCTGATACCCAAACCACACAAGAGCCCAAACAAAAAAAAGAACTTCAGAACAATCTCGATTATGAATATAGATGCAAAAATAATAAAACTCTTGCAAACTGAATCCAAGAATACATCAAAACCATTATTCACGATTATCATGCAGGCTTCATCCCAGGAATGCAAGGCTAGTTTAATATATGAAAATCCATTGACATAATCAGCCACATATCAATTAAACAATTATCTTGTGATTTGGGGTTTCTATTTTGATAATTATCTCTTACTTACCTTTGATTTCATAAGCCTTTACTCATCATCTCATTCTTGTGCTTGTATTAAACCAAGTGAGCAAAGATAGGACTATGACCAAGAATCTATTTAATTCTAAGAGAAATTGAAGACAAAATATCTGTATAAAAATCAAATAAATACTAGCCATGTATTTTACTGTAATCATGAGATTGCTAAGTAATAAAAACCATGGAATCTGTACATTTTGCAACTCCTAGTTCACTATTGTATGTCGTAATAGTCATTATGTCTTAATACATACATATTTATAAATATATACATTTATTTCTACAAATCTTGATTCAGTGTAAAAAACTAAAACATTCTCTCTTCCCCCAAGAAAATATATCACATCAAAATACTTTAAACTAAATGTAGAGAGATAATAGATAAATAGATTATAATAGATTGTATATAATTAAATAGAATATATATATATATATATGTATGTATGTATGTATATATTTGTAATCTCATTCTTATTCTTTTTGTTTTTCATGCATGTTCATTTGTCTGCATGCCTCACTATGGCTTGGAATCTGTCTTCCACAAAAAAAGTATGCTAAATCTTTAAACACCAATATTTGCAAATGAATCCTTATTTCAAAGTATTGTCAATGTAAAAGTAATCAAACTAGGGTAACATCATGTTAGTTACAATGGTGGAATCCTTTGTATAAGGAGCAGCAGATATGGAGAACTGTACTGCATATGAACACACTAAGACAGAGGCAAGGAAGGAAGACTACTGTGCAAAGATAGGTACAGGTTTGTGTTTCCAGGGGTGTGTTTCACTAACAACAAGTGGGACTGTATCAGATGCTGGGGGAAATCAAAGATAATCTCCCTACTTTCCTACCTGTCTTGATGTAGCAAGAGCCTACTTAAAACATGCTTTTAAACATCTGCTATGAGACAGTAAATTTCTAGTGTTTAAACTAACCTCGATTTTGAGAATATGTTGAATTCCTCTAAGAAGATATCATAGTGCTCAGGATTCTTCAATTAATTTTTCTTAATCCATATAAACTGAGCCCTGTGCAGAGCCAGAAACAGTAAAGAATTTTACCTTTGAGATTGAGAAGCATCATCTACTCCTAAACAGAAAATATGATATTGAAGACAGGGATTGAATAAGAAGACATGTATATATATATACCCAGTTATGAAAGTCCCCACTCTGTCCTTCAAACTCTCCTACTATATCTATTGATCCTGTAAGGGGCCAGAATATGCAAGATGCAATATATAAAGCACTAGGTTCTAACACATTTATTCTTTTGCTCTGCATGCAACCTTTGAGACTGCCCCTGTTTCATGTTGCTCTGGAAGCCAAATGTAATTTAGAGCTCAAAGGCTCAGAGTGTTTCTGGAGGATCTTGGACAACCTTTCTTTGAGTAGTACTCATTATCAGGGTTGTCTAAAGTATATTTCTACTTGGAAGTTGTCTGCGATACTCCAGATTTATATACCTGACATTCTACTATTGTCTTCTCTAGTGTTTCATTGCTGTGAAGAGAAAACATTACTATAGCACCTCTTATAAGCTAAAATATTTCCTTGGAGCTGGCTTACAGTTTCAGAATTTTATTCCATCATAATTATAGCAGGGAAATATGACATCAAGCAAGAATAAATGCTAATGAAGGATCCAAGAATTCTACATCTTGATCCACAGGCAGAAAAGCAAGACTATGTGCCACATTGGGCATAGCTTGAGCATAGGAGACCTCAAAGCCTGCCACTATAGTGACACACATCCCTGACCAAGATTGTACCTACTCATGTAAGTCCATACCTCCTAACAATGCCACTCTCTATAGATCAAGCATTAAAAAATTACGTCTATGGAGGACATACCTATTACAACCACTACAACAGTACTATACTTATTTGTCCAATACAGCAGTTATCAACCTATTGGTTCCAACTCCTTTGGGTATCAAATGACCCTTTCAGAGGAATTGCCTAACCATCAGAAGACATAGATATTTACATTAGGATTCATAACAGTAGCAAAATTAAATTTTGCTTAGTACCAACAAAAGTAAATTTGTGGTTGGGAGTCACCACATGAGGAACAGTACTAAAGGGTCACAAAATTAGGAAGGTTGAGAAACACTAGCTAACTTAAAATCAGCATATTGTGGAAAATTCCATATATAGTCCATCAACCATACAGTTTCAACATTATGCCAGTCCTATCCTATGGGTTTCTCTTGGCTTTCTACTTTGCAGCAAATGACAAGTCTTGATTCTATTCTTCAGAATACCTTAGAATAAGACAGAAAGAGATTTATTGGCTCTTGTGATAGTGGATTGAATGAGGAATGTCCTCATCATTTTAGGTATTGGAAAACTGGGTCTCAAATTAATGGTGCTGTTAGTAATAGTTTTGAAGTGTAGCCTTCCTGGAAGAAGTATATCACTAGGATATATGTGGAGAGGTTTCTTCATTTCATTCCCTCATTTCCATTTCACTTTCTACTTTGTGACTGCAGCTTGAAGATGTGAGTCCTCTGCTTGATACTCCCACTGTGATACCTGCCTCCCCAATACAAGGATAATTCTTACATGGAACTATAAACCCAAATAAACTCCTCCTTTTATAAATTGTCTTGCCACTGATGTTTTATCACAGCAGCTAAAAAAGAACTAACACAGAAGCTGATAAGTGCTAGTGGGATGCTTTTAAGAGTAACTTGTAGAGTGTGGTTATTTTGTTTTGTTGTTTTGGTTTGTTTTTTAAAGATTGTGGAAAAACCTTAAAATTGAGACTAGAAAAGTTGAGTACTTAATGAATTCTCCTTCTAGGAAAGTGGAAGACAGTAGTGCTGAGAGAAATATAGACTATTGAGGCTCACATCAAGAAATTTTAGGATACACCCAGGATCAGAGGTGAGGAGGACCCAACATCTGTCCCAACACTTGAAGTAACTTAGACGAGCAGGACCAGGCACACAGGAACTCCACAAGCAAAATGGATCTGGTTCCTTCTGGTCTCTCTGGGCTGGTGTCCTGAGCAGAACTTGGGCCTAGCTCCATAGCCAGTCCCACTATACCCAGTAGAAGCTCCACTCACAGGCACTCTGACATGCCCAGGATCAGAGGTGAGGAGGGCCCAACATCTGTCTGAACACCTGGAGGAACTGGGACTAGTGGGTTCAGGCACACAAGAACTCTGCCAGCTCAGTGGCTCAGGTTCCTTCTGATCCCACAACACCCAGAGGAAGCTGCAATCTCAGGTGCTCTAGCAAGCCCAGGATCACAGTACCCCAGAATCATAGGATTACAGAGATGGCTAGACTCTGAGGAGTTGTGACACAACCAGGATCACAGGAAGGACAGGTTCCAGTCAGACTTAGCAATGGCAGGTAGCACTAGAAATTACCAAATGGTGGGGGTAAGCATAAAAGAATAAACAACACAAACCAAGGTTACTTGGCAACATCAGAACCTAATTCTCCCACCATAACAAGCCATTGACACACCATTACACCGGAAAAGCAAGATTCAGATATAAAATCACTTCTCATGGTGATGATACAGGACTATAAATAGCACCCTCAAAGAAATACAGGAGAACACAGGTAAACAGCTAGAAGCTCTTCAAGAGGAAACACAAAAATCCCTTAAAGAACTATAGGAAAGTACAATCAAACAGATGAAAGAAATGAACAAAACCATCCAGAATCTAAAAATGGAAATAGAAACAATAAAGAAATCAGAAAGAGAGATAACCCTGGAGATACAAAATGTAGGAAAGAAATCAGGAGTCATAGATGGAAACATCACAAACAGAATACAAGAAATAGAAGAGAGAATCTCAGGGGCAGAAGACACCATAGAAAACATTAACACAACAGTCAAAGAAAATGCAAAAAGCAAAAAGCTCCTAACCCAAAACATCCAGGAAATTCAGGACGCAATGAGAAGACCAAACTTAAGGATAATAGGTATAGAAGAGAGTGAAGACTCCCAATGTAATATACCAGGAAATATTTTCAACAAAATTACAGAAGAAAACTTCCCTAACTTAAAGAAAGAGATGCCCATGAACATACAAGAAGCTTACAGAGATCCAAATAGACTGGACCAGAAAAAAAATTCCTCCCATCACATAATAATAAAAACACCAAATGCACTAAACAAAGAAAGAATTTTAAAAGCAGTAAGGGAAATAGGTCAAGTAACATATAAAGGCAGGCCTATCAGAATTATAGCGGACTTCTCACCAGAGACTATGAAAGCTAGAAGATCCTGGGCAGATGTCATACGGACCCTACAAGAACACAAATGCCAGCCCAGGCTACTATACCCAGCAAAACTCTCAATTACCATATATGGAGAAAATAAGATATTCCATGATAAAACCAATTTACACAATATCTTACTACAAATCTAGCCCTACAAAGGATAATAGATGGAAAACATCAACATAAGGAACAAAGCTATACACTAGAAGAAGGAAGAAAGTAATCTTTAACAAATCCACACAAACCTAATTCCACCTCTAACTACAAAAATAACAGGAACCCACAATTACTTTTTCTTAATATCTTTATATGAAAAATAATATTACCAACATATCCTAATTGATTGAAATCCAAAAATATGAGGAATTAGAAATTTGTTGGTTGTCATCTAATTGTCTCTCTAATTTGGTACTTAGAGAATAAGTCCAATATTGTACAATCTTTATACACTTTCAGCATGTTTGTTCGTGACAGTGTCTGGCTGTGCACATCATAAGGGTCTTGAAATCTTGCTTCTCCTATCTCAGCCTCTCTATTAGTGGTATTGTTTATTTCATGTTTTTACAGTATATTATGGTCTTCAGAACAGTTTATATGTTTCAAAAGTATTTATATTCCCAAAAGAAACAAGGATTAACTAGGGAGGTGGCTTGGAAGAGAACAACAAAGAGTGACACTGAATGCTTTGCTTGACATTTGTAACTCTTGCATCAACTTTGAAGATGAGGACTTTATAACTTAATCTTTTGTGGATCTTATTGCTGAAGGTTTCCCATGGAGTTATCTGGCCTAGCTTTCTGGGGGAGCCCTTGCACAGAGAATTGAGCAAGTATGGATGGGCCATCTCTGCCCTGTCTTCCAAGATGCTCTGTTTCTCCATGCTGTCCTGTACTGAATCAGGTCGGGCTGGGCTGGTAGGCCTACTAGCCAGTGTGGAGTGCGGCACAGCTTCAGGCCACATTTTGGGAGAAGAAATCTCCCAAAGAACAGAAGGCACAGACCATGGAGTAGATCTTTCACATGCTTTATTTCCCTGGATACCATACATATATATAGTTTTGAGGGGTCATTCAGATTTTGGCAGCAGTTATCTCTCATTGGTTTGGGCTGAAAATCTTTATTTGCATGTAAGAGGGCTTGACCAATATTATACACCTCTTCTGCTGGGGCTATTATGGGTGGTTGGGCTGAAATCTGAGCCATTGGTGTCAGAAGCAATCACCGAATGCCTACAGTCCTTTCATTAGCAAATTTACTCTGCTCAGTGGGTCTCCCTAGTTTCTAGGTAGCTGGAGTACTCCCTGTACTCCAGCTTTCAGAACTGCTAATTGCTTGACAACTCCTCTCTCTCTCTCTCTCTCTCTCTCTCTCTCTCTCTCTCTCTCT
>JADRCD010237666.1:0-19523 GCA_019843815.1 Montemys delectorum | reverse complement strand
TGTTGTTTTTGTTTGTTTGTTTTTTGGAGGGGAACCTGGGAAAGGGAAAATTTACATGTAAATAAAGAAAATATCTAATAAAAAAAAAAAGAGAGAAAAAAAAAAAAAAAAAGAAGACCCTGCTGAGAAGGCTGCAGTTCATGGAGTCATGGGAAGAGTGGAGTAGAGGAAGGTGAGAAGGATGTGGCTCAGTCAGCATGTGCTAAGCTGAAATTGATGGGAGCTGGATGAGCTGTATAGCTGTGGGCGTTGTATGTAACTGTGTCCCTCACTGCAGCTGTGGGAAGCTGTAGGCTGGGGTTGTGTTTGACACAATTGTGCATATTCACTTTGCCCAATTAGAATTGTCCTTTCATGGACCATTCATGTTGAGACAAATGCACATTTCAAAATCAGTGTTATGGCACCACTGGTATGCTCTAGTTCTTTACCTCAGCTCTCTAATGAAGCGGAATCATATTAATTCATTTTTGGCTGTCATCAGTCTATTGCTCCTTGAGTAAGCCCACCAAGTATCATGTATGGTCATATATATGTTTCGATGGACTGGATTTGTAAAAATTATGGCCAGAATTTTTGTTATTGTTAAGAAATAGGGCCCCAAACTGGTCTTTGCCTCCTCCCCAATCCTTTTCCCTCAGTCTTCTAAATTCTAGGATTACAGGAGTTCATCACTGTACTTGGCTTTGTTAAAGATTTTTACATCCATGAGGTACATCCAAGCATAATTCCCCTTTATAGTGATATGGTTTTCTACTTTTGATATCAGGTCAATGCTAACCAAATAAGTAGGAATGCTTTTTCTCATCTTGTATTTCCTGGAGTTTTTATGTGCAACTGATATTGTTTACACCATAAGGAAATATTGGAGATCTTCTTCAATCAGCTAGCTTGGTTTCTGTCAGAAGGTTTTGAATTATGAATTCAGTTTCTTCAATAAAAGGCTGTCTCTTGTCCTCTTCCCCATCTTCTTCCTACTCCTCCTTCTCTGTTGAAGATGGAACCCAAGATCATATGTCCTAATCAAACCCTCTACCACAAACCTAACCCAAATCCCATCGGTTTCTCCTTCTTGTCTTCTTGAATTTAATTTAGTGAGAAGGATCATTTAAGCAATTTGTCAAATTCAGATAGACAGTTAAAAATTTCTCTATAAAAATTATGTATACAATTCCTATCATTCAAGTGATTTGTCAAATTCACGGAGACACTTAAAAAATTTCTCTACAAGAATCATGTGTAATATCCCTATTGTCTTTTGCAAGCATGTCTGTCAGTTGTGTAGTAATGCCTCCTCCTAAATGCTGAGTGTTGGAAATCTGTGCATCCCTTTTCATTACTAGCTATTCCATCTGCAACCTTCTCAGTGTGAAGCACATGAAGAATCACATGTCAAGCCAGGCAGTGGTGGCGCACGCCTTTAATCCCAGCACTTGGGAGGCAGAGGCAGGCGGATTTCTGAGTTCGAGGCCAGCCTAGTCTACAGAGTGAGTTCCAGGACAGCCAGGGCTACACAGAGAAACCCTGTCTCGAAAAAACCAAAAAACAAAACAAACGAACAAAAAGAATCACATGTCTTTAGATGCTTCTCTCTTCTCTCCTTACTGTTTCATTAGTGTCTGAGCCTTAGTGTTTCTTTTAATTCTACATTTCATTTGTTCATTTTAATTCCTTCCAATGAAAGGTGAAATCATTTCAGTGTTTTCCTTTCTTTAAAGTTTTTTTTTGTTTGTTTGTTTGTTTTTCGAGACAGGGTTTCTCTGTGTAGCGTTGGCTGTCCTGGAACTCACTCTGTAGACTAGGCTGGCCTCGAACTCAGAAATCCGCCTGCCTCTGCCTCCCAAGTGCTGGGATTAAAGGCGTGCGCCACTACCGCCCAGCAGTGTTTTCCTTTCTAATACAAGCAGTTGGTATTATAAGTGTTCAGTAATCACTGCTTTGGTTACAACTCGTGCATTTTGATGGCCTCTTTTTATTCAGTTAGTATTTCCATGACTTTTTTTTATTCATTCCTTTTGAAGTATCTCTATTTTTGTTTTGTTTTGGTTGGTTGGTTAGTTGGTTTTTGGTCCTAGAGATATTTATGGGTATATTGTTTAACTTCCAATTATTTGTGGATTTTCTTAACTATATATTTATTTCTGTCTAGGTTTGTTTCATGGCAGATAGAGGATATAATTCTTATGGTTTGAATTACCTTATGTTTTTTTTTTTCATGTTTTAAAGCCTGTTTTATGACCTCCCATGGTCTCTTGGTAACGACTGACATAGATACACAAAAAAATATTTTTCTACGACCTTGGTTGTTTTTATATGTCACTAAATGCCATTGAGTTCTGCTTGATAACTGTATCTCAAGAAATGTTTGACTGGATCTCAAAAGAGACAAAGCCTGGCATTTGCAAGAAGAAACAGATGGGCTGAAGGCTTAGCTCTGTGGTAGAGTGCTTCATGGCACTCTTGGTATCCTTGGTTTGTCCCTCAACAGAGCAAGAAGAAAGAGGGGGAGGAAAGAAAAGAGGAGAAGGCAAAGAGCTCTTTATTGAAGAAACCAAATTAATAATTTTCAAGCTCTGATGGAGAAAAACTAGCTAACTGAACGAAGAATTCTACCAGCCACTTAAATGACCAATGTGACCTTTCAGCTGTCAATGTGACATCCTGTGACGTTTTAGCTGCTAACATGACATCCTGTGACATGTTAGATGTTAACGTGACATCCTGTGACGTTTCAGCTGCTAATGGGACATCATGAATGTGAACCTGAGAGGAGATGAAGACAAATTCCCTCTGTGAGCCAGAGCATATCTGCTTGACACACTGCTGCAACAGAATATTAGACACCTCTATGTCTTTATTGACATTTTTGATCTTCTTATTTTCAATTACTAATGGTTTTAAAATACTGTTTAAATCTTCATTAGTAGCTGCTCCTTTTTTTCCCTTCTTCCCATTCTCTTTTGGGTTCTTTTCACCCCTGTTTGGATGTTTCTTAAAACCATCCTGCTATTGCTGCTATATGCTGTACTGGAGACACAGCCTGGGATCTGGTGTGTGATAACCATGTGGTCTACACCCTCAGCCCCTTGCTGCATTATTCAGTGCCTCTGTGCCTGGATATACCATGTCTTTTTGGCAAATGTATTGCTATGCCTTCATGTATACCTCTTTTCAACTGGCAATGTTCTTTAACTTTAAGTGTACTTTTCAAGTTCTAACATGGCCGCTCCGGCTTTCCTATGGGTAGTCCTTATGTGGTGACTTATTTTCCCTGGTTTCATTTGTACAGAGAATGATGTCATAACAATGTCAGATTAACAGATGAGCTGATAGATAGTACTAAGATTTCCTACGTGCCTTTCCCCCTCTTTCTCCAACATGGAAGATTCGTTTAACGGCTTTGCATTTGTCAAATTGAGTGAACGTGGTTGTTACCTACTGAACATCCAGCCTTATTTTCCACAAGCTTTCCTTTAACCCCTCTTTCTATCGTGGGGTTCCATCTAAGAGCTCAGGTTTGTGTTAAGTTGTCATGTCTCCTTAAGTTCCTCTGGTCTGTGATGATGTCTCAATGTTTCCAGCTTGCTTGTTGCCATTGCTGCAGTCTTGAAGAGCACTGGTCATGTATATATACATATATATATATATATATATATATATATATATATAGAGAGAGAGAGAGAGAGAGAGAGAGAGCTAGTCATAGATATATAACTATATTGGGGTCATAGAATCACCGCTGTGAAGGGGAAGGTGACAGGTGACACAAAGTGACATCACCAGTGATCACAAGTTAAATTCCATATAATAAAAACACTTTGGATACATTAGTTCTTTTTGTTGATATGATTTATTTTTCTATTCTAAAAACAAAACCCAGGGCCTCCTGCATGCTAGGCAAGAGCTCTACCATTGAGCTACATTCTCTACTCTCAGTTTTCGTTGAGTAGCCCATTCTAGCTTTGAACGCATGATGCCCCTGTCTCTGCTCTCTGGATGATAGGACTGTAGGTGTGCCCTACTACCATGTAGTTTGGATATTTTAGAATATTTTTCCCGTTTGTCTTTTTAGCCAAAACAAATTTCTGACAGAGACTGTTGTCTCATCTTGAGCTTAAACAAACTTGGAGGAAAAATAGTTTTCTTTTGTTATTCAATACACAATACAGTGTAACACCTATTTATATAGTGTTACATTATAGTAGATGTTATAAGTACTCAACAGATGATTTAACACATAGAGCTCATGCATGTGAGTTGTGTATAATGGTGTCTTATCCGCAGTGTAAGCATCTATAGGCTTTGGTATCCACTGTGTGTTCTGGAACCACCTGGTCATAAATGCACAGGGTGATTCTATTTTACTTAGTTTCTCAAAGCAAGAGCTTGAGTCTGTTTCAGTTTTGCACTCATTTTATAGATCAGGAAACTGAGGATTAATGGGGCTATAAATGATTCCCCTAGAGTCACAGTTGGTTAGCAAAAGGCTACAGTTTATAGCCAGGCAGCACAACTTCCCACAAATGCACAGGGCCAACCAACCATCCTTCCAGAGGAAAACTGAGAGAATAGGCAGCCATCAACACCAAGATGGAGGACAGTTGGGTATCCTCAAAGTCCTCCCTTCTCCAGGAGACATTCTACTTGTTAATGTCAACATTAATGTCACCCGTAATGTCATGTTCTGCCATTTCCCTCTTGATAGACTCTGATGAAGAGGATGTAAAACGTCTTCCCCCCCTACCCCTCCCCTCTGCATATACCTTGCAGGAACAGATCTGCTGGGACCACACAGGGCATGGTAGCAGGAGGAGCATGGGGAGTGAATGTTTCTCTCCTCCATTTTTCTAAACTTGTGCAATTTGAATGGACTTGTGGCTTCCTAATGCACCTTGACTGTAACAACATACACCAGAGGCCTCAAATCTACACAGTTATTTAAACTGCCCAGACTTCTGCTGTGTTAATGGCTGTATTTAACAGACAGGAAGACCTGCCTTTCACATGGACAAGTACATTGCTAAAAAACAAAACTACCCTAAACCGGAAAGTCCATCATGTGACAGAAAGGTGTAATAGCAAGAGCACTGTGTTATGATCCAGCTATACCTAGGAGGAGGACACAGCTTTCTCTCTGTGGGACTTACTGAGCTGACTCTTTTAACAGAGACCCCCAGGACTAGGTGGAGGAAGCAAAAACACATTGTCTCCTCACAGAAACCCAATGTCACCTACACCTTTCCCCTCTGCCGGGGTCTTGGGTTTGTCTTTCACACCATTCACTTGCAGATTGCTCTAACCAGGTCCCAGCCTGATTCTCCCTTGTCCCTGCTTCTTGCCCCTGAGCAGCTGAAAGATGAAGAGGGCATTGGATTGAAGGAGGGCTGCCTCTACATAAATGCTGGGGTGCTCTGCAGCCACAAAGGTAGATCCTGCAGGAGGACCTAATTGAAGACTGCCTGAGAGACCAAGGACTGCTGATGCAGACAACGCCAGCCAATTGGAAAATGCTGTTTAAAAGAGATGCTTTCTTGGGACCAGTGAGGAGCGGGTGGAAGTTATTAAAGGAGCCTGCAGCAGCTTTGCTGCAGGGTTTCTCACCTGCTCCTATAGTTTCTGTCATTGATTCTGTGCCATCTCACCTCCAAACCCCAGGGGTCAGGCAGCGAGTAGTCCAGGGCACAGACAGCACCGGTTTCATAGAAAGCAGCTGTATTTTTAAAGGAGTTAGCACCATTAAATTGAACTTAGGGCCTGGAGAGATGGTTCAATGGTTAAGATCACTAGTTGCTCTTGTAGAGGATTTGGTTTGATTCCCAGTACCTACATGGCAGCTCAGATCTATCTGCAACTCCAGTTCTTAGGGGTGGGGGGATTCCAACACATATACAGACACACGCGCGAGCGCGCGCGCGCACACACACACACACACACACACACACACACTAAATCAAATAAATACACAGCTCTACACTGGGACAATAGGAATAGGTGGCCTCAGGGCAAGACCCCACCCACTGAAGTCTCCAAATTTTGAAAATGCAAATTCATTTGAAAGGAGATAGACTGAGGTGAGACTAGAGCAGTAGGATCACCCTTCTCTGAAACAACTGGAGGAAACTGTTTTCTCTGAGTTGGATGTCAACACATGCAGAGGCCACATAGCTGAAGACCAGGCAGCATCTTCCACTGGTAGCAGGACTCAACTGCACTGTTGTGGATTGCTGTTTGTATTTTCTGCTCCCTCAAGAAGGGTGCCCCAACAAGTAGATCATGTACTCAGGTGATGTCAGGTGACAGCTAGCCATGGTGGTGGGTGAGACCTCAGATGCCAGCACATAGCCGGATTCATCATGGGTTTTACTTAAAACTACAAGCTACATTGTACCATCTATGGTCCTGGCCTCTCAGACATGCAGGCTATAAGACTGAAGGGATTATAGAGACCCCTGTTCAAGTTCCTGAGAGCCTCTGAGGCCATGAAATGTATGACTGTAAGGAGGCCCAGTAGAGGCCACTATGTGCCCAAATACCTCAGGTGACTGCTTTAGATGGAGAAAGGTTTATTCTGGTCTTTAACATGTGAGATTTTTAGGATATTCTCTGGCTCCCATTTCTCCCCCCCCCCAACTCCACCCCTTCCCTATCTCTCTTCTTTGGCTTCCTTCCACTCCTCTCTCCCTGCTTCCCCATCCCCCTTTCTATCTTGTTCTCTCTCCCTCTCTCTTCCCCTCACCCCTACCCAGTTCACAGGAAGCATGAAAAGCTCTACTCAACAGATTTCCAGTGCAGAACACCATAGCATTAACAACAGGCGCTCTGTTATTCATGCTCTCCAGGAGTATGATACGTCTCTAGAGTCTACGACCCTATCATAAGAGATTTTATACCATCACCCAATAAATATGGTGAATAGAAAGCTCTCCTCCCCTTGCTCCACATCCAAAATTTTAATTTGAGATTCTTACTTTTGTACAGAACCCAATGTCTAAGCCATATCAGAGTGCACAAAACTCCTATTACTGCTCAGGGTGCCAGTGCCCCTTCTGGAGAGTTCCTTGGTCTGCAAGCATGTGCATTCCTCTTGGCTCCGACCATGCTCTTCCCCAGTGAGTCAGAGAACTTGGCAGACTGTGGTTCATATGCACTCATTAGCCAGGTGGGAACCATCAATAACTAGTGCCTCACACCGGCGTTTAGTTTGGGCTCAGCTGCGTTCTTTCTGTTATACGGACACAAGTAAAGACTAGTTTATGGTTTGCATCTGAATTGTCCCTCAAAGGCTCCTGTATTGGTTTTGTGGGCAAATGATGGTTTAGGGGAATTGATTGGCTCATGACAGCTTTGATGTCATAGATGGGTGTTAATTCCCTTCTGGAGGCTTAATATGACCACATTGCAGGCAGGTGGTAGGCTGTAGGAGGTGGGCGTGGCTGGAAGAAGAAGGTTACAGGCTTTGAACATGAGCCTTTGAAGGGTAGGTAGCACTTATCTGGAGACTCACCTTCCCTGAATTTCAGGCAGAAGCTAGCATAGGGAGAGCAGCTTTGCTCCATTAGCACAATGCTTTACTTCAATGCAAGCCCATAAACACAAAGCCAAGTGACCCCGGACTAAGCCCTGTGAAACCCTGAGACAAAGAAACTCTTTTCCTCTTTAAGTTGACTTCCCACAGCAAAAAAAAAAAAAACAAACAAACAAAAAACAAAAACAAAAACAAAACAGTTTTCCATTTTAAATACAGGATTTGGTACTTCTCTGGAATACAATCAGGAGGCTGGACCACACAGAGATTATATTATATACTATGAGATTATAATATTATAATATACCCATATTCCTTTCCCTCCTCCAAGCCCTCCCAAATCTGTTCTATTTCAAATGTATGACTTCTTTTTTTTTTTCAGTAATTGATGACACACACACACACACACACACACACACACACACTTCTAAATACATAACTATAACCCACTTGGTCTGTGTTCTGTTACTTGTATATAGGTTTTCAGAGCTGACCATTTGGTATTGGATAATCAGTTTGTGTGCTCGTCCCTGGAGACGATGATTTCTCATGTTGGGGCTTCCTGGGATTTCTTCCATCCATGTAAGGATGTCTATTGTTGTTCTGGACCTATTGTTTTGCAACTAGAGCTGAGCCTCACTTCCTCTGGGACACTAGGCCCTGATTCTTCTGGCTCCCAAGTGTCTTCTCTGTCCAACAGACCTGTGATCTATCTGATTCATAAGAACAAGGCTCCAAAACCTTTTCCTCCTGAAACATCTCTGCCATAAAGCAGCTTTGAGGCATGGTCAAGATCTCTACATCTGTGTGCTTCTTTGAAGGTTTGTATTTTATCTTTTCAGAGTTGTGCTTTGCATTTAAGGACGCAGAGTTGTGCTATGGTTCATAGAGTTGTGCTATGGCTCCGATCATTGTGAGGTAAAAAGAGGTTGGTTCAGGTGGGACCATTGAAGAGATGAGGTTCTGATGTCATGAGTATTCTACCCTCATAAGTAGGCTCACCCAGTCCTGGGCTCATAAGAAAGCCAGCTTGGCTGTCTATGGTTCCCACAGGACCCTAAGCATTCTCCAGAGGGTCTGTACTAGCGAGAAGAATGTCACCACATAGACCCATCTGATCGTGGACTTCTCAGCCTCTGGTATAGCAACAAGAAAATTACTAAGCCATGTGTGCTTAAAATGGAATGTGTAAAATGTAATAAATGTGTCCCTCCTGGGAGACAGGCCAGGCTACTCATGACTTGGGGGTGTCACCCCAGGGGAAGTACAAGGTTTTCTCAGCATTACTGTTCAACATATCTTGAGTGCCTTTTCTGAATCTTCCAAATTATTAATTGTTGGCAATTTTAATAATCAGATATAAAAAGCCCTATGTTGAATTATTTTTAATCTAGGGTATATGAATAGTCCCAGTGCTCAGAGGTACAGGTAACTTTTGGCTTACCCACGGTGCTTGTGTGAAGAAGGGGTCATGCCCTATACCCATACGCAGCCTGGTTGGCCTTTCCATCCCAAGAGCTACTCCTCCAGCCCTACCCTCAGAAACTTTCATGGGTTATGGCTTATGAAGGGTTCCGGAGAGTTCAGACGCAAATCAATAGCATGCATTACAAGATAGTGTGAGCTAACAAAGGTGCTAGTGGGTCATGCATCTTAAAACAGCTTCTTGGGGACTTTAATTGTCGGGATGTTCAGGAGAAGACGATGACCTTAGGGGGCATTTTCTAGAATAGAACAGTCTATATATTAAAGGCAGCAAATGATTCATAACTGGTTAGCGGCTGGGCCTATAGGTCCCTGTTTCCCATGTGGATTTTTTTTCTGCATTGCAAACTCTTACATTAAATTGTGATAAATGAAGAGTGGGGGCTACTCATACAAATCAATGACTCCAGTGTGTGTGTCATTAGCCTGAGAGATGCAGGCAGCGGTCAGTCCCATAAATCATGTGATGATCTGCTGTCTGCAACACGATGCAAGCAAGCAGGCGCATTAGGGAGGTTAAGGAATGAAATTAATCTGTGCATTTCCCTCCCCTGCTTCTTCCTTCCCCATCACCTGGTCACACGGAAAGAATTAAAATCACATGATCTGAACCGAACCAGTTTCAGAAGAGTAAATTGGTCAAGTTCAACTTCACCTTTCAACTTCTAGTTAATTATGTATTAGGGAATTAATTTATAGGACTGGAGAATAGGCGGAACCTACCATCCAGGTGCCAAGATTATGAATTGTTCAGGCTCTGCCACAGGCTACCTGAGCAGAGCCTGGGGTGGGTGGGTGAGGGCCAAGGGACTGTCATCCTATGTATTTGCTCCTTTCCTGACCCTAAGACTAGCAGACATACCCAAGGATGATACAGCTGCCTGCATGGGTCAGAGAAGAATCCTCAGTCTGTGATACATAGGGATTACAGAGGTGACTGTGCTGTTTGGTTGCTGGAATGTTCTAGGAGAATGTGTTAGAAGAGACCTTTACATAGGGCATGTAGTCAGATTCTGCTGTAGGTCACTGATGTCCTTGAAAGAGTCATGTCTCTTGGTTCCAAAATCTCACCTTGTAAGATTGTCCCACTCAGGCTGCCAGCATGACCACAGCACATTGAGTCTTAGTTCAGCTTCACATACTCACCCTTTGGACACTCCAAATCAAAGACTGTTATCCCTACTAATTCCTTAAGTGTCAACAGCTTAATGTGCGGGCCTCTTACCACTGGTGTGTTCTTCTCCATAGGTCACCCACTGAGTCCCTCCTCTGGTGTGGTCTCAGCCAGCTGAGAACAGCTGTAGGCAAAACAGTCGTGGGTGGTGTTACCCATGAGAACTCAGGCAAAGAGGCGACTCCCTTCTCAGTGTTCCTTTCTGGTGACAGATGGACACAGGGCCATGCAGAAGATAGGGTCTTATCTATGCTTAAATCCTGGCTGGCCACACAGAAATAGTTTTCATAAGAGTCGGGGTGCTGGCGTTGCCTCTTTTGATCCATACAAGAGGAATTCTTGGGAACATTACTCAGTTGAGAATGAAAACATGGATTGCCGGATGGATTTTGCATTGACCCTGTGTTTATAAAAACTTCTTGTGGCATTCACTCTTGGTGTATGTGTAACATATTGCTGCTTGCTGCATCTTTCTTCTGATTAGGTGGCATTATTTAACCTTCCCCATGGTCCAGGATCTGGGTTTAACAAGTCTCATTTGATTCAAAAGGAAATAGAGGCTCAGAGAGTCTAAAAGACTTGGCTGGGATCAAATGCCTGAGGAGTAGATGTGTGGTCATGAGAACTGCATGGGGTCACTTCAGAGGTCCTTGGGTTATGTTTATGGTATACCCATGAAGAAGTCTCTGGGACCTAGTAGACTTGATGTACAATTTGAAGTTCAACAGTAGTAGTAGTAGTAGTAGTAGTAGTAGTAGTAGTAGTAGTAGTAGTAGTA
The DNA here is from genome assembly GCA_019843815.1 of Montemys delectorum. NCBI lineage: Eukaryota > Metazoa > Chordata > Mammalia > Rodentia > Muridae > Montemys > Montemys delectorum. The sequence continues at coordinate 8,561 of JADRCD010237666.1, read as the reverse complement.
GCAGTAGTAGTAGTAGTAGTAATGCAGATCTTTCATTGAAATAGATGATTTTAGCTTCTATTGAAAATTTGAAGCCTGGATCCTGGGTTGACATTTGCTGTGATAGTGTTGGGCTTTGATTCAGAGAGCACCAGCCTTACTCAGGCCAGTGCCTACACCCTAGTGCCCCACTCTTCAAGGTCAGTGAGTTAATCATACACCTCTGACCCTTCCGTTATCCCTCCTCTCCCTGCAGCATCCACATCACTCCAGTTACACACGATACTCTCTTCTGCCAAAGCCCTGTCTGGCCTTCCCATCCAAGGACTTGGGAAGACTGTCTGCTGCTCCACTTTTGCTCAGATCAACCGACCAGAGTTTGCCACCCCCAAAACAACTGAAATTAAGGACCTGGCCTTCTGTGTGGCCAACTCTAAATCCAGACATTCCCTCAGGTCCCAGCTCTAGTCCCAGGGAGCCCCCTCCCAGCTACAAAGGTATCTGAGGCACCTCTCAATTTTATTATTTGGAGGACACACACACACACACACACACACACACACAGAGAGAGAGAGAGAGAGAGAGAGAGAGAGAGAGAGAGAGAGAGAGAGAAGCCAAATATCTAAGTCTTGAACATTCATTTAAAAATAAATAAATAACACTTGCCAGATATATTTTTAAAGTCAGGGATTCTGCACTCCTATTTGAGGGAGCTGGTTCCCATAAGCCACTGCTTCCATTGGCTCTTCATTGTCCAAACAAACTGAACCTGGAGAGCTCTGAGCAAGCACTCCAGCACAGCCACTTCCCAATTCCTTTTCCACCTCTTCCAGATCCCCTTCCACATCATCTTTCCAAAGGTGGTCCCTACTGCTGTTGGTTTTCCAGACCCATGGAAATGTCTATATTCACTTTCTGTGGTTGCATAAGTGTGTTTAAATCTAAAAATTTCCTTAGCCTTTACCCACTTTTCTGCATTTTGGAGATCTGTCCACACCCAGCTTTACAAGGCAGTCTTCTGTGAGAGTATGCCACTCGATTTTCCTACCTTCCCTTTGACGGACATTCACGTTGCTTCTGGTTTTCATCCTGTCGATCGCCCTTCTCTGAATGTGTCATGGGACACAGTTGCAGTGACACCTTCCAGGGATCAAAATGACCATATGTCATGCTCCCCATCATGTCCCCCAACCTTTGCTGGATCTTTGCTGTTTTTCCTGCAATGGTCTATCATATCTTTCTGTCAGTTCTCACAGAGCTGATGTGGGCTGGGCAAAACCCCCCTCCATTCCAGCTGACTATGTCCCCATGTGGAAGCCCCAGGGAGGCCCAGCCCACAGCCAACTCATCTCAGGCCCATTAAACCTCTCACTTTGTATTTCCTAATTCCTTTAAGAAATCCCAAACCTGTCTCCTTGGATAGAAATAAAATAAATGTAATATCTATTGCTATCGCTTAAACACAAATTATAGTATTTTTTATTAAATACTGTGTTGTCAAATGCTTGACATTCTTCATAATAGATTTTTTAAAAAGGCAACTAAAACTAGTTATTTTCTGTTACCTTAGAGGCTTGCAGCGTACTTTGTATTGTATTTACTTGTTATGTTCTGCTTGTCCAATTTCATTACAAACCTAGAATTATTTTTCCTATTAAATTAAAAGACAATCTCCCCTCCCCCTGCTACCCTTGAGCTTTTAGGAAAGGTCAAGGTCTTGAGACAGGGATGCTGGGAAAAACCAGGTGGTAGTTGGGGTGACAAGCCCCCCACCAGGCAGTAGCCCTATCAGAGGCAGGGGCCAGGCCAGCCCCTCCTTGAGATGGGGTTGAGAAACAGCCCAATGTCACGACGCAGTGGAGAAAGGCTACTTGCCACTCACCCATCGCAGCTCCTCCCTTAGCCAGGCTGTGTGCTGTTGTCTTCCTAACAGCCCGCAGAGCAGCAGAGAGGTCTATTGTACCCATTTTATAGATGGGAAACACATCCCGAGAAAAGGCACTTTGGGCCTGTGATCTGCGTCAAGAGCTTCAAAGACTCTGTCATATGCCAGGTTTCAGTCGACCCTGACAGTGGCTCTGTGACCTCAGAACATTGCTAACTTTCTTTTATTTCTGCTGAGCTGGAGCTGAACTCCAGGCCTCATCCATACTTTGTCACTGAGCTCTATCTTGAGACCTCTTTTTACTTTTTCTTCTGAGATCGTTTCACTAAGGTGGCCAGGCTGGACTTTCCCTCACTCTGTAGGTCAGTCAGGCCTCAAACTCCTATGAGCCCAGATTTTACAGGCCTGCTCCACCAGGCCTGGCTATGTTACTTTTCTTCTATCAGTTTTAAAATTAAATTGTATTGTAGTTCATGGTGGATAAAGAACTTGTATTTGGTGGTCTCAAGAGCATGGGTTGGAGCTGGATCTGTATGATAGAATCTGAATCAGAAGATGGAAGGGAAGGGGCATTAAAAGTGTAATGGTCTCAGTCTCCTTTGAGAACTGGATGCATATATGCCCACCTTCGTGTCACTGAGCCACGCCCCCAGCCCCTCACTGGGGGATTCTAGGCAGGGGCTCTACCACTACCACTGAGCCATGCCTCCAGCCCTCTCACTGGGATTCTAGGCAGGGGCTCTACCACTGAGCCACATCCTCAAACTTAAAAAAAAAAAAAAAGAAAGAAAGAAAGAAAAGAAAATTGAAACAAGTGTTGCTAAATTTCCAGGTTAATCCTGAGCTTATTCTGTGGCCTACCAGTACTTGAACATTAGAGCATCCTACCTAAAACTTCAAAGTAGCTAGAGTGAAGATCATGTGACAGACACCAGGTCTACCAGACTGCTTACTTTGTCTTTTTACCCAGCCCAAACTGAATAAAGTCTGACAAAATGCTGTGTCTCCCACACCCACTTCTTCCAAAACTATTTCCTGTATCTGAGACAGTCTCCAGACAAAATTTGCTATGGGTATGGGTAGAATTTGAGAGTGAAAAAATTCTTCCAGAGCCAAGCCAAGTCCTGGGTTTCTCTGAGCCCTTGAGCTTTGGAAGGTAACCTCCTGCAGACTCTGCCTCCCCTCAGACATGCAAGACTGCAGCTACTCTCCTGCCTCCTAATGAAACTTCTCTTTCAAAGAAGAACCTTGTCTTGCAAGGTCCAAGGATTGTTCCTTAAGAACCTGGAATACCCCAGGGGTCTATGAGACGTCACAAGGATCCAGTTTGCTCATATGTAGATGGCAGAGTTCTTTCCAGGGACTGTATCTGTGAAAAGGTTGCCATGTCCTTGTACCGAGGTACCTCATACATTTGTATTGCTCCTATTCCTTACACACCCATTTAGCTGTGGGACCCCAGCTTGACCTGTTCTTGCTGAGACTCTTACAGAGAACATTCTCAGGAGACCTGCTATCTCGATGTGTCGTTCACACCAGCCATTCCATCATCTGAAAGCTTTGTCCTCGAATAACACCTCTTACAGAGCCTGGCCTCCCCAACATGTATGCTTCCCAGAGAGGCTGATAACACTCCACCGTGCAGGGAGGACAGGCACTGATAAGGCCTCGTGCACATCACAAAATGATGCCTCTTAAATGCCAGGGCTGCCTAACTCTGTGGCCAGAAATCAGCCTGCAGGCATCTATGGAGGTAACAGATAATGGGAAAATACCTTGATGGTCTTTGGATGAAAGAGAGGAAGCCAACTATGCCTGGGAACGCACACCTGTATCCCCTTCAACACTGGAAGTAGAGACAGGGTGGATAGTTCAAGGTCAGCCTGAGCTACCATACAAGAATTGAGTTTTCATGCATGCACTTTGCTAGGATCTTAAAATTTCTATGCACATCCCTGTGATTTTTACTTTACTTTTTTTACCCTTGTGGACCAATAGACATATGAATGAGAAAGGTTGTGAATGGGAAGAGGAGGCCCTGGGGCTGAGGGAATGCCTCAATCACTTGACACTCTCATGACCTGCATCTGATCCCCCGAGTCTAAGTAAAAATGTCAAGAATTGTGGTTCACACTTGTAAGCCTAGCACATGGAAGGCAGAGGTAGGAAAATTTCTGGGACCCCCCACCCCGTCCAGTTAAAAGTCTGATGGGAGAGTTATGAGCCAATAGATGACCCTGTCTCAAAAGAGGTTAAGCTTTCTGAAGATGACACCTGATGCTATCCTCTGTTCTCTACATACATGTTCACACAGATGCACCAACACTCACCCATACAGAGATGCACAGAAAGTATACATGAAAACACAGACACACACACACACACACACACACACACAGACACACACACACACACAGAGAGAGAGACAGAGTCAGAGACACACATACAAAAGGAGCCCCCTGATCTTCTGTAATACAGTAGACACTACTGGGCTCCCATAGTAGACCTAACAGAGTAAAGGCTTCCCAGTGCCCAGACAGGTTGCAAAGGGAGAATCCCCTAGCTCTGAAAGTGCCTCTTCTCCACCAAGGACAGCTAGGTAGCACAGTGTTCTCCCAGGACACAGACTATCTTGGCGCTGATGGAGGTGCCAGGCTAATCAATACATCCATCATAAGTCTGCCAGAGAGCACTTAGCCAGGTGAATGTTCCTATGCTATGTTATTCATACTTGAACCCTCCTCCAAAAGCATAGACTCTTTTGCCGTGCTGACATCTTTCAAGTCAATTGATAATGGGTCAGGATTGAGCCAAGCTTGGCAAGTGAATTACCTTTTAGCCATCCCGTCAACTTTAGGGTTGCAGCCACCAACAAAATCAATGACGAAGGATTCTTGTCTAGGGCAATACCTACAGTGACTCCTAATGAAATAAGCCATCAGAACCTTTTAATCAGACCACCTGCCTGAAAGGAGGAAACCATCCGGGAGGAGGCTTAGACTCTAGGGATCTATTTGCCCCTCACTGGTCAACGCACGAGTGCTTCTTTAATTGTAGCAATGATGTGTTTACCCTAGACCCAGTCATTGGGGCAGCAGAAGGCAGCAGTCCTCTGGGGCAGAGGGTCGATGTGACCTCAGCTGGGGCTATGCAGGTCCCTGAGCTGGGATGCATCACCAGGGGCTATGATGGGGGGGGTCTCTAAGCTAGGGGTCTGTTTGACCTCAGATTGTGATAAATCTCTGTTGAAAGAAAGGCCCACCATAAATGAGGACCTGCTGTGTTTCTGAATTCCAGAGTCAGTCCTGCAAGGATGGGAAGGAGTGGGCTGCTTATAAACTCTGGTCAGAGGCTTCTGCTCCCCTCCTCCTCTGCCTGTAGCCCTTTGAAGGAAAGAAATAGATGCTGACCTTAAGAAGCCCAGGATATTTGAGAATGTCAGAATTGACTGGAAGCTCTCTACTAAGATGCTTTTTGGTTCCACCCATCCGCTCTGAGCTTGATTGAGGTGCACACGTCCTTTAGGAACCAGCTCCTGAGAGTGCCCTTCCCTAAGCTTAGGGATTGACCCAAAATTCAGATCCAAGATCTACTCAACTCCACTGGTTCCCCAGCCTAGCTCTGCCCATGCCAAGAATAGTGACACTCAGGACTGAGGGTGAGTAACGGAGAGAGACTCAGGTTTCCATTTTCAGTGGCGTCTGTGAGCCTGACAAGGCACCTCACAGCTCATCAACTCGGGAAGATCCCATCCAAATAATCTCACACTCTAAGGAAGTAGTGCCAAGAAGTGAAGGCAATGGTCTTAAACCCCATGGTTGCCAACCAAGGGTCTGTGTCTGTCTAGCTAGAATAGCCTTTCTGTATTTATCTTGCTCTGTCTCCCTTCTGCTTTTGCTCCCTCTCCTTCCATTCCATCCTCCCTTAGTGTCTCTCTCTCTCTCTCTCTCTCTCTCTCTCTCTCTCTCTCTCTCTCTCCTACTAGCCACTCTTCTTTCCTTGATTCCTTCTCCCCTCCCCTTTCCCTACCCTTCTTTCCTTATTCTTTTTTTTTTTTCCTTATTCTTAACAAGCAGTGAATCCCAGTGGCTAGCCCATGGCTGCAATGAAATAGCTGTGGACATTGAGAGACTTCTCTGACTCTGTGGAGAGGAAACCCTTCCAGGGGACCCACTGAAGAAGTATTCCAAGTAGCCGTGGTATCTACTTATGGGATGCCTGGTTTCTAGTCCCCAATATGAGTATCACAAAGAGCCTTGCAACAATCTGTGAGCTGAGGGGGACAGGGAAGGAAGAGGTAGTCAGGTGGCAGGAGAAGAAGGGGAAGGAGAGAGTGAAGGGAGAAGAGAGAGGGTGGGGAGAACTTCTTGGGAGGTAAACTTCCAAATTGACCAGAGTTAAGTCACATGGGCTCTTGAGTCCTACTTTTCTCTGGACTCCCAGGGGAGTGTCTGCTACATGCCACTCCGAGGAAACCCCGATGCACCCGAAATGGCCCTAGATGAGCCTCCCAGCGGCCAGCTCCCTCTCATTCTTTCCATGGCCAACTTCCGGGTCTCTAAAGAAGTCTGCTCTTGCCCTGCACCAGTAGAACCGTGACGAAGGCATGTAAGTTTAAGTGAAACCAGGTAAGTCACAAGGTGAGCAAAAACCCTCCCATCCAAATCCATCTTTCTCTTGGGTCTGTGTGAAGGCAGCCTCCATATCTGCACACTGAGATGATCCCAGTAGACCTCCACACCCAGATTTCTCCTTGGAGTCCAGTACTACACATGGCCACACAGTGCATCGGAGGCTCAGACACCAGCCATGTGCTGTCTGCAAATGCCCGTGTAGGAGGCGGCTGGGATGCTTACCGCCCTTTGTCTACCTCAGTGATGAATGCTTGTTGACATGACTAAACAAAGGTATTATTAGCAGATTACATCGAAGAGGCTGGACCGCTTGGAAAGAGGGCAACAAGAGCCCTGGGCCCGCTCGACTCCCAATTACTCCACAAAAGCCTAAACCATCGGGTCAGGGATAAAAGCGAATAAATGTTTCTAAATTCTTATCTTAAACACACTTAAGCTTAAAGCTATTTAACTGGGGCTTTAAAAGCATGTGAGCTTCACGGAGCCCAGCTACCTGCCTCATTCTCTTTCTCTTATTTTTGCTTTTATCCTTTTAGTCTTGAAGAAGCCCTAATTAGAAGCTTGAACAGGGCTCTCTCTCTCTGCCCTTAAATCAGTAATTGGCTTCAGTGCAAAGACTGTCAGGAAATTAACACATCACAACATGACAGCTGTTAATTTTTTCTCCTTATTTGTCATGTGATTCACTGCTGATTTACCAGAGTGCATAACAAATTAGTGGGCTGTAATCAGAGGCCTCTCTCCTGCGAGCTGTACTGTCTCCACCCCCCCCACCCCGTCCTCCTTTCCAACCCCCCTCTTTTTCTCTCTCTCCCACCAAAGTCCATTACTTCACCGCTTCAGAGAGATGGCTGTTCCTAGGTGTGTCATTGTCAATAAATCAAAATAAGCAAATGCTAAAAGCGCAAGAAGCTCTTTAAACTTTGATGAAGGCTTTTAGTTACATTTTTAAACTTACACTCATAACTGGATTTTTTTTTCAAATTGTCACTCCCTGGTAGTGATAGACTGTCAGGTTTCCAGTCATTTCCTCATCCCGACATGCCAGGGAAGGTGGAATTTCCAAGTGTCATTTGCACAAGTGCTGGCTGAGATGAGGTGGAGGAGGTGTCAGGGAAGAGAAGGAGGGAGGCAAGCACTGCAGATTCTAACGGGGTCCGATGAAAAAGGTCTTGCTTTTCTGGGTGCGTGATGTAGGGGAGAGATGGACCAGAGGATAGGGAGACGTGTAAAGGGAGAAGTCCACGCATAAGGAAGTTCTGGGTTCTGGGGCATCGTCATAGCCAATGCTTCTAACTTGACCCCCTTGCCTATTGATGGGTCACATGAAAGAGTGTGAGCCTTTGTTTGAATGTCATTGCAATGACAGCTGGAACCACCAAGGACAGTTGTAGAATCTGGAACTTTACCTCTAGCGCAGCCAAGCAGAAGTGCCATTGGTGGGTCTTATGCTTGGCATGATGCCCACAGGAGGGAGTGAACACAGGATGGTGGCAGCAGTAAGGGGGCTTCTAGAGTAGGCTTTGGCATCACATTCTGGTGAGGGAAGCAAGTCTCTGCCCGGAAGCTGTGCAGAGTCTGTGTGGACAATGGTTTCTTTCTTATGCAGAATCTTTCTGGACTGAGAAGTGGTCTTTCTAATTTGGGTCCAAGAGAGTGAATGGTAGCTTCATGTGGGGGGCACAGCTTCTTGGGTTCTGCCAGCATATTCTCTGAGTTGCTATAGGTGTACTGTAATGGAGAGCGAGAGACTATCAGGAGTAGCTCTCACCATCTGTCTAGCCACCTGTCCATCCATCTACTGATCCACCCACCCTCCATCTACCACCCACCTACCTATCCATTTACCCACTCAGACAGCCTCTTGTTGATAATCTGTCCTCCCACGGGCACATCCACCCATCCACCTATCTACCCACCCTTCATCTGTCCATCAACCCACTTGTCTACCCACTCACCCATCCATCCTTGCATGCATGCATATATGATAAGTCCATCCACTCATCCATCCATTCATTCACCAACCCAACCACATACCTCCATCTACCTATCCATCCATCTAC
>JADRCD010237665.1:0-49865 GCA_019843815.1 Montemys delectorum | reverse complement strand
CTATGGTCTTCAGAAAGTAGATGGGTGTTGGTCAGGATTCCAGGATGGCAGGAGAGAAGCTTCTTATTAAAATTTGATGGGGAACAAAACAGTGGAATCTCAGAGCCCATTACTCCGAAAGCAAGCAAAGTCCCCTAAAACATAATCATTAACTAAACAAAGCAAAGCTGAAGTAGTGTTCAAAGAATTCCTGTTTGAAGTAGTGGCTAATCCTGTAATTGCTACTTCTCTAGAGAAGCTCAGTGGATATGTGGGAGAAAGCCGTTAACTAAGTCATGGAACGCTGCCGCACTTCAAAGCTGGTCATGTCATGGATGTTTAGCAGCGCCAAAAACGGTCAAAAGTTAAAAAAAAAAATAACAACTATGAGACTGGAGACAGAAATTTCAAACGAAGCTCTGGAAAAAAGGAAAGAAAAAGAAATGCTCTTTGTATGAGCACGTCTGCTCTTTTCTATCGCAAAGGAAATGCAGTGTGATGAACAATGGACATTTGTTGATGAGTGAGGCTACTAAGGACACATCTTCTTAGCAGGAGCTGTCTGAACTGTAGAGGGCCCTTCATTCCTTCATTCTTCCCTGCTTTCAGGGTTGGCTCCTTTGCGGGCATCTACAACACAGCCAGATACAGCAGCCACTGAAATCACCAACTCAACCACATTATTTCTCTCCTTAAAGACCCACGACAGATTCTGCACATCCTTAACATGTGAGTGTAAACTCCTGACACGAAATATAAACTCAAACCATTGTCTTCTCTGACTTCTCTCCTATCTCTTTCAAATTAGGACTTTTTAACTCTCAAGTTGCCTGTCACTCTTGGATCCACCTTGCTATTTACTCAGCCCACAGCTGCTCAGGCTCTTTGCTCTTTCTGGAATCCTTTTCTCCTCTAATCTGAAGGTACTTGGCTTGATTTGGGTGTGGTTCATCCCCCCCCCCCCCCCCAGAGTTTGACTGGAAGCTTATGCTCAATGTCATGGTCTTGGTATGGTAGAGCTCTTAGGATGTAGGCCTAATAGGAAATAATTGAGCCAAGGGATTCTGCCACTGTGAGGATGTTCACCCACTTTGTCCATCTTTTAGGAGAAAGTTAGAACTTTTGTGTCTGGGTTGTTTCTTCTGAAGCAAATGTGTGCAGTGAAAGACCATAGCATGCACACAGCTACCACCTTCCCCAGGTTGCTGTTCTGCCATGCTTCTGCTGTGGCTCCGTGAGCTGGGATCAGTCGTCTCTCCTTCCACCACGTGGTTCTTGAGAATGACAAGGGTGGTAAGGCTTGGCAAACGCCTTTACCTACTGAGTCATCCAGCTGGCCTGCTCAGTCTTTATCAAGTCAAGCTTCAGCGCTTTGGATTCTAGGAAACTTTAGGAATTCAATACACTATCTTTAATTATACTTTACTCACAAATTCTCCACATAACACTTAGAACGTTATTCCTATGATCTCTGAGGTTCTGAAATGGACTTTTAAGCAGTAGTTGAACTTGAGGACTAGTATGTTATGAGGGTTCCTGCCAGAGTTAATTTCAATGTTTGTTTAAAATATTCTTTTTTTTTTTTTTACTTTTTTTTTATTAGATATTTTCTTTATTTACATTTCAAGTGATATCTCCTTTCCTGGTTTCCCCTCCAAAAAAAAAAAAAAATCCTGTTCCCTCTCCCTTCACCTGCTCACCAACCCACCCTCTCCTACTTCCTGGCCCTGGAATTCCCCTACACTGGGGCATAGAACCTTCACAGGACCAAGGGCCTCTCCTCCCATTGATGACCAACTACCCCATCCTCTGCTATATATGCAGCTGGAGCCATGAGTCCCACCATGTGTATTCTTTGCTGGTTTAGTCCCTGGGAGCTCTGAGGGTGCTAGTTAGTTCATATTGTTGTTCGTCCTAAGGGACTGCAAACCCTTCAGCTCCTTGGGTCCTTTCTCTAGCTCCTTTATTGGGGACCCTATGTTCAGTCCAATGTATGGCTGTGAGCCTCTACTTCTGTATTAGTTGGGCACTGGCAGAGCCTCTCAGGAGACAGCTATATCAGGCTCCTGGATCTGGAGAATATCTGTGTGAGGTAACCCAATCACAAAAGAACACACATGATATGCACTCTCTGATAAGTAGATATTAGCCCCAAAGCTCTGAATACTCAAAATACAACCCACAAACCACAAGAAGCTCAAGAAGAAGGGAGCTTCTTCTTGAAAAAAAGTGTGGACACTTCATTCCTTCTTAAAGGGGGGAACAAAATACCCATGGAAGGAGTTGCAGAGACTAACTATGGAGCAGAGACTGAAGGAAGGACAATCCAGAGACTGCTCCACCTGGGAATCCTTCCCACATTCAATCACTAAAATAAAGATTCTTAAGTATCAGCTCTTTCCTAGACTTGAAAAGTTTGCAAAAATCCCATATATCGCCATTGAATTTTTAGATGTTTGTATTTTCAAGACAGGGCACCAATACTTTCTTGCATGTTTTTGCATGTTTGGAAAGAAGAAAAAAAGTGAAATGTCTAAATAAGGATAGAGGGTAAATGATTTGTGGTTGCTCTAGATTCTCAAAAATAGTAAAATGTATTGAAATGAAGAAACACAGGACCTCAGACAAATCTTGCTTCTCAAGCAGCCTCTTTGCAAATTAGATATGGGATGGTATTCTATTCCTTTCTCAAGAAATAATACTTGAATGAAAATATCTTCTCTCTTTTCACTAACGTGTGGTTTATGAAAGTATATAATACTCAGAACTCCAGAGCCCTGACCCATGCACATTTTCTCTCTCATTAATATGTTGATATATTTAAATCTTACATGTCACCCACCCAAATTCAATGTGCTGAAGGTCTCTTTCCCATGTGGCTCTCGATGTGTTTATAAAAAGATAAAGAGAAAGGGGGATATGTTCTATGGAGGTGTGATGAGGTATGGGGAAAGGGGGTATCTCAGCAGGCCGGTGCCAAGGCATCCCTTCCCCTGAGGGACCAGCCACGTGATGGTATAGTATAGAATAGAGTTTATTCAGAGCATGGGGAGGGAAGTTAAGAGGGTAGTAGAGGGAGAGAAAGGCAGAGAGCGAGAAGTAGAGGAGATGTAGAGACCGGCCATGAGCATGTGGAGACAGTGGGGAAAGGAATGGGCAAGGGGTGAGAGGACAGAGAGGGAGCAAGAAGAGAAGAGCAAGAGAGCAAGAGAGGGAGGAGGGGACAAGCAGAGTGGGTTGGAATTTAAAGAGTTCTATTAGGAAATAGTAGATATTTTGAGGTCAATGGAAACATGTTCTTGATGTTACTAGTGGAACTTCATGTCCTTCCTCTGTTCCCGATTTGTTCCCTAACATTTAGGGCTTCATTCTTTCAGGGACCCTCCTGCTGCGTCAACCTATAGCTGCTCCAAGGTCCCCAAAGACCCCAAAGTTTGGAACTGACATTTCTAAATCCTTGAAACACAATAAAATCTCTCTCTTCCTAAATTAATTATCTCACACATTGGTTATAGGGACAGGAGGCTAAATAACATAGGGCTAGGCAGAGGTGGAGGTCATTTATGATATTCTTGTTTTTTTATCAAAATGAACATGAGACTGTCATCTCCAGAGAAATATATTTCATTGAAAAAGGTGTGAAATTAAAACACCAAAAATTCTGCTTTCCTAGTAAGAAAAATTACTGTTAGGACAAGGACAAAATTTCACAACTTTTCAGTGAGCTGAGCATTGACACCATGAGCCCATCCACATCGCCAGTCCAGATACAGTCCTTGGAGACCTGCATTGACTGGGCGTGTTTCATCTCGGGGAGACACTGGCTCTCAGGTTTAAAGTTCCCCTGAAATAAGAAGACATGTAAAACAAACAACATAAAACTCCAAAACCCATCTTAATTAAACCCTATTAATTATAAGATAAATTAATTCTAAATGAACTGACAAATTTATTGGAAAAAAAAAAACAGTAGTACAATTCTAACTTTAAGAAGAAAAAGCCCCAACTCTATAATTGAAGCCAATCATGTATTCAGCCCCCAGGCTACATTCCCCAGCTGCCTTAGGATGCTCAGCAAGCCTCCTTATGAGGTGCGGGTAGGGTGAAGACTTCCGAACACAGGATTCAATTTACTAGATTCACATATATGTCCGTCATCCAAATCAAAAGGCCAAATGGCAGTACTTTTTTTTAGCAAGCTGTCCTAGGCAGAGCACCTTAATTTGTTGTTTTATAAAGGATCAGGGGTAGCAGCATGAGTTTGCAAACAATCTGATTTTACATGCATTTTTAATAATAGAAATCTTCCCGAGTAGTTCCATCTTGTTAGCCATGGTGCTTCATCTCAAATCCCCCTGAGGGCTCTCGATTCTGGGAAAAGAATTTCAAGGCAACCCCCGGGTACTATTTAGGAGAAATGACTGTACGATCATCTACTCCTGTGTCAGTTCAAGTTAAAATATTTTACGGCACTGTCAAAATTTGGTCAATAGAAAATAACTTATTGTCATTGTCTATTGCACTAACAAGTAAGTATTTGTCAATAGTAATGCGAAAACTAGCTTATCCATCTCGCGTCCCTGTGTGAGTGAAGCTGAGTCAGACGTCCACAAAAAAAGGGAGAAGACGGTAGCCATCAATGAACAGTGGTTCTAGGCAGCATCAGGTACCTCGTCAGTGGGAAGATTTATGCTCTTAAATAACTGAGGAGACTTTCAAAGAGTATAGAAACATGAGAATTTGACAGAAGATTTTCTCAAGCAGAGCAAAGGAGATATTTTTTTTGAGTGTTCTTCAGTAGAGCTCTTCCTTGAAAATGTTTTACAGAATGATTGAATGTTTATTGTCCCATTCAGACAGTTAATACTGAGATTATTTTAAAATGAGAACTAGCTGTGTTAGGGCTGATCTCTGCCAGGAAGGGAGAAGCTCGCCACCGAGTCGGAGGCTCTTGTTATGTTCATGCATGACGCTACTGTTTTGGCCTCTTCACCTCAGCCAGGAGGAAAATGTGTGCACCTGAGCCACACAGCAGGGGCCTACGAGGAATGGATGGAACATTTGCATGCTCCTTGCTTCTAGATGTCAAATCCATTTGGCAGTCTTAGCATCTGAGGCTCAATGAAGCACTCCAAGGCGCTAATTCCCTGAAGCATGATCAGATCATAAAGTCAGGGAAGTTAGAGTGACATTTGGGGCCTACTAATCCCGCACCTTTTCTCAGATGAGAACTCTTTGAGTTTTCTCCTCGACCCCGACACTGGTGTAACACAGCCTCCCGGGGCAGTGGTGCTCAGTCCTCTCCGGGACATTTGCTTCCACCAATGCTAGCGCAGTAAATATCACAAAAGTATTTTTTCTCTTTGAATTATTTCTGACTACCAGCTTTTCTCTCTCACAGCTCTGTAAGAGAGCTATCATCCTTTCTAGAAACTTCCTTCCATTTCTTAGACCGGCTCATTATGCTGTGTACATTCAGATCCTTTCCCCGTTGGATGACCCTGTGAAGATAATTCTCTTTTTCACCATAACTCTTCATATCTGGCTACTTTTCCTTTGGGAAAATTTTGACGACTGGATGCTAAAAGCATCCCTGGTTTTATTTATCGGTGTACCACAACAGTCTTAATATATCACACATTGTATCTTATTATTAGTTATAAATACAGAGAAGTTGCAGACTGCAGCAGTTAGAGTCGAATGGAAACAGTGATCCCAATCTTTATTTCTGTTTCAAAGGCTGGGACATCTGGGCACGCTGTCAGGATATCCAGAATACAGGTACACACTCCCTTAGTAGGAGCAAAGCACGCAGATTATAAGCTTGAACCCAGGAGCCACGCAAAGCCATTGCGGCAGAAGGGAATCTTTGCTTAAGTCTGACTAGAGAAAATGTTCATGTTGTTCCCACAAACAATGAACTGCCTTTTATTTTTTTTTTCTTCCTGAGAAAAGCTGCTCTTACTTGGTTGTGTTTAATCCTTACAGTCTCGAAACAGGTAAGAGTATCATTGGTCTTTCCTGAAAGAGCAAACCCGAGCTGGGAATAGTTAAGTGCATCACCGTGGTCAACCCATCAATGAAGAAACTGGAACCCAGCCCAGATGATCTGATTCCAGGGCACAGCTGATAACAAAGGGGCACTGGGCTTTGAACCCACAGCTTCCTCACTTTCAAATTAACTGCGGGTCCAAGAAATGCCCTTCGAAGAAAGCCAAAACGCAGGAGATCAGGGGTAACTAAAAGATCCTTACACTGTAAGGATCAGAACCGGAAGAGCCTGAGATCTGTAAACTGACCTTCGAGGGGATTGACTCTCCTGCTTGAGGAGGTGACCTGCTGGACAGAGAGGAAAGCGTGAAGGCCTTTGTTTCCCAAGGAGCCATTCTGCCAGCCTTTGCTCCCCTCTTCCAGCTTCAGTAAAGAAGCGTGTTCTCAAACACAAATAGGAAGCTGGCATTCTGCCTGTATTTACATACGCACCCATGCACAGGCACACTACCCTCTCACCAGCACTCTTCTCAGTCCCTGAATCTCTGGTTAAGTGGAAAGGCCTCACCTAAGGCCCCATCTCTCACCAGACTGAGCTGGGTGAAAGCAAACATGGTTTGGGGATTGCTGCTTTGAAGCTATAGTAGTTGTTTGGTTTTTCTTCCCTCTATCTGAAATAATATTTTAGCAGAAGTTTTAAAAGGCAACGTTTTTTTATTATTTCTTTTAGTTTCTCCATGCAGAAACTACGAATGCTTAAGTGATCCTGTATAGGTTTTTAGACATAGCCATAGAACCTATCAATTTCTTGGCCCATTCCTCTAACTACCTTGCATTCAGAGATTCTTGCTCCCATTGCTTTATTTTCTATTCCACAAAACAAACTACAATCAAACAACCTTCCCCGAAAGACAACGCATACGCTTATCTAGACTTGCTCATGATTTGAGTACTCTGGCACTCTGAAGACTTGCTATGTTAAATGACAGGGATTCCATTTCCAGGTGAAGCCAGTGTGCGAGCTGTGCTTGCTCTGGTCTGCTGGCTGTTTTCTGTGTTTCTTGTCTCCGCCTTGCCCAGGATTTTTGAACTCCACAGAATGCCAAGACAGCATTTGTGAAGGGGGATTTATTTAACACTGGGTGAGTTGTACAAATGCAATAATGCAGCCCAACTCTTGTTTAATTTTGAAGGCTCTCTCCTAGACAACACTGCTCATAATGGACGGTTCAAGCCAAATTATCCATTATTGTTCCCAAAGTTTACAATTAAACTATCGATCAAACCTGGCAGTGATTCCTCCAATAGCCTGAGCTCAGAAACTGCTGAATTACATCAGCACCTGCACACTTGGAGCCAGGAGATGAGGCACAGACAGACAGATACTAGACAGACAGTCCCCTTCCACTAGCCACCCTGGGGCCCAGCCTTTGATAATTTTCCCTGAGCCAAGTCATGGGCTCCCATCCCAGCTAAGGTTAGTGGGTGAGCCATTTTAATAGGCAGGGGTGCCTGCAATTTGTGACCCCTATCCCTAGCTGTAAAAATTGGAGTTTAACAGGTTCGGCTCCTTGGGGACCGAACCTCAGCTTTTAGACTCCTTCAGACAATGTGGAATGCATCTTTTCTGGGGAATTCCACAATAAAATGACTGTTATTTATCATTACAAACCTCTTTATCATTTAGTCAATAAAAGGCCTCTCTCTCACACACTTTTTTTCCTGTGGCGTGCTCAGAGTCAGAAATCGGTATTAGTCTCTCCTGGCCTGAAGGCAGGAGATGTCAAAAGCTAAATCATGATCTACCCTGGCTTCCTGGCTAAATTGTGTATGAAGGCCCCAGGCAAAAAGGCTCACATGCTCATTATTTGAAACCGATATTTTTTTCATCCCACTTTGAGTTCTTTCTTTCTCTCCTCTTTCTTTTTACATATGGAGACATATAATAAGGGTATGACTTGGAAGCCCTCAGACATGACACAAGGTAACACAAACCCTACATAACCATTCATAGATCTTCTGATCAAAGGCTAGCAAAAAAGAGGAGAGGCATGACAAGTAGGAAAGAGCAGTGGTTGTATCTCTTGGAAATTTTGATTCCTGATAGAATATTTTAAAGCACGTTTGTGATCGGGTATACCAGTCATCAGACTTTAAGATGGACAGGTTGTAGGTTGGGCGTGAATCGCCCAGTTTTTGTTGTTCAGAGAAGTCAGTGTTGAGTCTGCTGTGGACTTGAAAGAGGAAGCTACTACTGTGAATCTGCAAACAAGCTTCGCCTCAGGGTCTGTACTTCCTACCATTTTTCACTAGTGGCCATGTCGCAGGAGGTGTCAGAGTCGCAGAAGGTCAGAAAGAATGTCCAAGTAAGAATGCCTGAGGACAGAAGTCATCTGGGGCAGCTCATGTAAGCTCAACTACCTGGGCTACGGTAAGAAGGGAGAGGACGGTGGGATAGGTGGGTTTTGGAGGGGAAACCGGGAAAGGGGATAACATTTGAAATGTAAATAAATAAAATAACCGATATATTTTTTTTTAAAGTAGTATTTGGTGATGCTCGATCTTGTGTTCATGGAATTGCTTTGGTGGTGTTCTCTCTCCTGATTTCCACCTGACTACATCGCAACAGTGGTCTCTGGGGACTCAGGTTTCTTCATGACTTCCTTGTCTTATGTTCCGTGTACATTGTGAGCTTATCTTAAGTAGCATTGTCATGGGATCAGCAGAAGTGAAGATATTCTAAAAAGACTCTCTTGTCTCTCAATTCAACTTTCGAACTTTTGAAGCAATGGACCTCAGAGAAATGGGGATTTTCCTCACGAATCTCAGGACAGAAGAAGAAAGGATATCAACCAGAGGGGCAGAGAAGCATCTTGTCTTCTGAAAGAGGTTTCAAACAATTCTAAGAACTTGTCAGACCATATTCTAGGATGAGACCGAAACCCAGATAATGATGGGTTAGTAGTGGGCAGGCCCACATCAGGATGGGAGCTGTTTAGATGTGCACACTGTTATCCCTGTATTTATACTTGGATCTCACTTCAGAACCCTAGAGATAGACTTGAGGATATTCTTGGATCACTCTTCTGCATGTGGCCATATGGAATAAATCTTTTTTCTATTTCCACTATTAATTTGCTTCTTTTTATTGGCTTAATTAAGACAAGTGGCCAGATTTCTACTTGAGGCATAGGTTGTGACCCCCATGTTCAATAACAGCAAGGTAGTGAAAGGGATGGAGCTAATAAGTTAATAAGTAAGGAGTAGAGAGCATGTTAATACATGCGTGGGGAAAATCTCTTAGTGACTGAAGTTATATGGATATATGTCCATTGTTGTTTCGTTTCTATTGGACCAGTCTACAAAATAAAAAATAAGAGCTCGCGGAATCTCCAATGCTTGATGCTTTCCCTGGTCATCTGATCCCTAGAAGAAATCATGTTTAGAAACCTAGAATGATAATACTTTTTATTGCTGAAAATAGTTAAGAGAGTATCATGAAGGGTTGAATGGCAAATCTAAAAATAATAGTCAAGGGACAAGACATCCAATTATCCATTGCTATGCAGGAGCTTTCCACACACTTCAATTCTTCAAACTGATGTGTTCAGTTATGGGATTTTGTGTAGAGGTTCCGAGAGATATTACAACACCTTGATAGGCACGAGAAGAGATAGAAACAGGTGGCCTCTGTGTTATGAAACACTTGGACTTAGTGTTGCCGTTAGCCTATCTGTGCTTTTAGAGGGTGTGCCCAGGTTTACAATGCATCAGCTGGAGACTTAACTTTGGCTACATCTCTAAAAATAATTGTCTTTAGCTTCTACAGGGCACCGTTTCCCATATCTACACTGTGTGTCCAGGATGCTCAAGTCCCTTATATGAGGTAGCAGCCTGTGTGCAGAAAATATTTGCTCATTTTCTTGTATATTAAACCATTTCTAGACTACTTGTAAGTCTAAAACAATGCAATTATGACGGAAATGGCCACAAATCTGTGTTCTTTAAGAAGTCACAACATGACTAATACAAATGAGATTATTCTCAAAAATTAAAAATGTATTTATTTGTTATGTTTTACAAGTATGTATGTATACCTTGGTACATGTGCAGGTGCCCAAGGAGGCAAGAAGAAGGTATCATATACGCTGAAATTATATTTATATAGGATTGTAAGCTGCCCTGTGAGGGTGCTGGGAACCAAATCTGGATGCTGGGCAGAAAACCTGAGTCCTTTGCAAGAGCAACAAGTAGTCTCAACCACTGACCTATCTCTCCAGTCCCCAAATAACTAGATACAGAGTCCACAGAAACACAAAACAACTATATGTACTAACATATATGGTTCTGTGTCAGTACACAGCTGTACAGAATTCTGAACTGCAAGGAAGAAGCCTTAAAATTTCAAAGGAACTTACTCATAGGTAGACAGTTAGGAATCCCCATGGCTGATGGGACAAGCTTTGGTTGGTGGATCACACTGGAAGATCTCATGCAAGTATATGGCACAACGTTCCCTGCTGAGGGGAAAGTATCTGGAGGTACTTAGATCTACTCATCATACAGGCCACAGAACTCTGCCTGGAGGAAATTAGCCACAGCCATAATTTTCCAGTTAGGAACTTACATATAATCAAAAGATATTTGTGAAAAAGAGAAGCTGGCATGTGATGGACCCTTACATCTTTTCTCCAAACAAACTTTTAGAGTAGATTACCAATCACTGAATGCCAGTTTGCAATGAGGGTACAAAGGGAGAGACACTACTGGCTGCCACCAACACGGCAAAAGGCTGTGTCACATCTGTACGCACGTCAGTCCCCAGAATGGTATTTAAAGACAAGTTCGTTTATAAAAAGTGCAGGATTTAAAGAAACAGTTTAAATGTACATTTGCTGTTTCTCTCTTTCTGTTGCTGGGGGTTGGGTCTGGGGCCTTGTGCATGCTACCCATGTGCTCTATGGCAGAGATAAATCACCATTTTTTTCTGCTCCCCCCTCCTTTTTTTTGAATCCATTGATAAAAATGACCCCAACTTGCTGTTAAAACCGGTGTCTTTATCCATTTAGGAAGGTCAATTTTTTTCCTTGCCTTATCTCTCAAATTATATCATTCCCTTTTCTTTCATCATTTCATCTCCTAGAGATCCCTTTAGCCCAGACTCAGTCACGAGAAGAGGAGCACTGAGATACTCGCGACTTTAGGACGGTCTTATACTCCATCTGAAGTGCCTATTGATTTCTCAGTTAAAAATGGCTTCCTTGGACTGATGCAGTATGGCACCTGCACACACGTGGTCTACTTCTCAATGATGTGATCGAACATCCTCTCGTTTTCAGAGATGATATGTGAACATTTTCCTTCAAACTGGGGGCCTCTCCTAGGGGACAGAAGTCAAGGGAACACAGTGATTTTGTGTGGCGGAGGGGATGCCTCCCTGTCCTGAATGGGTATGGGTGTGTTTCTTAGCTCTCTGGCATTGCTATATGTCTTCTTAGTTTTAGAGAGGGAATTCTTCAAGAAGAGGGAATGCCTTGTGGAATAGATCACTTTTGGTATCTTGAGGTTTGAGAACGTGCCAGTCATACCGAGTCCTGTGCAGGCATGCTCTTTCAGGTCATGCATGTTTGTATATTTGTCTGAGGTATTTTATTTCATATTGAAGTCCCCAAAAGATGATAAGAAGTCTTGAAATAAACTTAAACTCTTGAAAGTTTTCATGTTCTCATCTAGCTAAGTAGATTTCACATTGTATACAAAGAAAACATACCCGCTTGTTTTAATTAAACGTCATTATGGCCAATATACTTTCCTTGGACTAGGAATACTCTGCTGAGGTAATACCCAGGTTCTCTATGGCTGCCGTTACTGTTCTCAGTCATCATTACTACTCCAGTAAAGGGTGTGCCCCCAAGCAGTTACCTACCATGAAGGTTTTTATAGCAAGAGATTCCCAATGTGAATTCTGTGGCTTATGAAGTTGACTTGATCTTGAAATCTGGTCTTCAAATGACAAATAAGCAGTTGGCCACGTGACATTAGTAGAGAGACCTGGGGAGTCTTAAGTGTGCTCCTTTCTGCAATTCTCTATCCCTGTCATGAGATATAGTATGCCTCACGTAAAGGACTCTTCCGTCAGCCCAGGTATCACGTTGCATGGAATACAACCAAAAAGCTTCAGCCTCCCATATCTGACCTAACATATTTGTGTGTATAATTTTAAATCAAACAACAGAGTTGTCTGTTTTCAATTACAGATTGATTTGGACCTGATAGAGTACGCCTTTCCTTTTCAAATTGTTTAGCTTCATATATACTGCATGCCAGTTGTGTATGGCTAGAAGACCTCCCTTCAGGTCTGCAGGTACAGTTCTAGTCCTATGCTCCTGGGTGGTTAGTATTTGAGGGAGACAAATGGTGACAAATGGATATTTTCTTCTGTTATTGGCTTTTCATAATTGAATATGCTGTCAATGGCTATACTATCTAGGTTAGGGAGACATCTTTCTTTATAAAGGAACAGGTAATATTTGAGTGTTGTTTTCTTTTTCATATGAATTAAAATCAATTTCAATTCCATCCTGAAGGAAGTAGCTTGGTTTGATTACTTTGTTTGTATTCTTTTTCTTTTGCGAATAGTCATTAGACCTGACAATTTACTTCAAAATATGGAAATCTTTAGAACCAATTTTCATACAGACCTCAGTAACATATTTGCACCACTATGAAGACCTGCCCTCTCATGACTTTTGTTTTTGACTTTTAGCAGTGACTATTTTATAAATACTTGATAAATATGCAAATAGGAAAAGGGAAAGGACTCCAGGGTCAACTTCAGGAGATCACACCTGCGTTCAACATGAGATATCCTAAATCCCCAAGGAGCCTGGACCACAGGCCAGAATCTAATACAAAGTGAACGGCAGGCCTTCCTGATCAGTGGGAGTCCAGCTGTGGGAACAGTAGACTTGCACAAGTCTTATCATAAAAAAACAAAAACAAAAACAAAAACAAAAAAATAAACTCAAGAAGCTATCCTGGCAGCTGGATGACATTGAAATAACACAGCTGCAATCCCTGCTATTGAATTTAGAATAGAAACGTCTCTCATGTTTTCGATAATATCCGTGAGTTAGTCTACCTGATTTTTCACCCAAATTGTTTTCTTATAAATCAGGTGTGACCTTACCTATCAGTTTCCAAACACATCCATCATCCCAGATTACAGTTATTGTAATGAAAACTGAAGAAATGCCCCACTAAAGCTACTTGAACGTGTGGCTAATACATCTCTTCTTCTTCTTCCTTTTTTTTTTTTTTTTTTTAATTGAAGTGCTGGAGATAGAATCCAGGGCCTTGCATGTGCCAGGTAAGAGATTTATCACTGACTCTTGTCTCTAGCCCAAGGCCAAAAATTTATTCTGCACTCCATTGCCTACTTGGCTTCTAAATTTCAGGTAGGACTATGGTCCAAATGTTAGGTTTATTTTTTTGAGACAGGTCTCACTGCCCACTCGAGACTGACCTTGTACCTTCTGGGCACTTCAGTCTTCTGAGTGCTAGGACAACAAGACAGGCACATGGCTTCCCATATAGTCTTATGTGTTTCACATAATTACATCCTTTTTTTTTTTTATCTAAGAAAACACAAGCATAACCATACTGCCAGTGATATTTTTATATGAAAAAATTGTAACAAAACTATTCAGTTTTCTAATTAAAACATTATATTATAGATTGCTAAAAATTTAGAAGCAAATGACAATGATCTCATAAATGCCATAGAGTTTTCTTTATTAAAATAATTCTTGAATTGGTTGGATTTAGTCTTCTTGTCTGTTATGTTAATGATTTCCTAGTATTTTTGCTAGAGCATGGTGTCTACACTCTGAAGCTAACTTATTGTTATCCAGTTTCAGAAGTTAACTCCCTCATAAGTACTATGATGGATATCCTAGTAAATAAATCAAATTTCACTCTTTGATTTATTTTTCCTGATACATCCATAAATGTTAAGATTTTTATATAATATGATGATCAATTTTGGTGCCTTTTTAGTAAGATAAGTTTGTCCTAATGAGTTCCACCAAAAACTGAACAAACAAAGAAGCACGAGAGGAAAACACAGTGGTATTTGAGGGACGTCTCATCCTAATGTCTCTGAGGGTTAGTTTTTGTCATTTATAAAATACATACAAAACAGATTATAACCACCTAATAGAATTATTGAGATTAAAAAACCGAGGTCAGCATACGTGTATATACATATTTCATGGACACTGCTTTTCATATATTATTTCAATTATTTTGCCAATAAAATGTCAGTGAATATTAATCTTGACTTTGTAACTTTGGGAGAAAAGGCAATCAGCATTCTCTAATCATAAAGACTAAGATAATTGTGTCATCCTTTATCAGCCTTTATTTTTAAAATGTCAGAACTTTAATTTTTATTATGAACATTTCATCCATACTCTATCACTTCATTATTCAAAATTTTCTTAAGGTCAACCTATCTTTTTGATGAAATATAACACATTCACATTTTAATTTTCTGAATATTGGGTTTGGGGCTGCACTATTTATAAAGTTTTAAGATTAGGAATAAAATTTGCACATTTAAACTTCAATCTCAACGTTGCAACTGGTAATAATTTAAGTATTACCGTGTACCATGTCATAGGTATTTTTAGGCTAACATATTTAATTTTACTGTGAAAAATTAAACTTAACTAGAGATTCTTTGTCTAGATTGGCAACTACTCTTGATGCTTTGAACCTCGGCTTTGTACACAGATCTCAATTGGAAGTTCTTTGCGCCCTGTGGCAAGGCTATGTGGGTGGAGGAGCCGTGTGGAAGGGGTTTCTAGAAATTTGTGTACTGAGATAGGATACCTCAGTTCTAACCATTGTCCAGTCTTATGAGTTTTATGGAGGCTCAATTTTTGAGAGAATATACACATACACACGCAAAAACACACACACAATGTATACAAATCCCATACAGTGTGTATATATCAATAAAGTATTAAATTGGGTGCAAACTAAATGGCATCTTTTTACCTTCCTAACCTCCAGCCCTCACTCTCCTTTCCTCAATTACCTCATGTAATGGACCTACCTCCACAAGCTTCCTGGATGTATCTTCAAATGTTAAGATTTGTAATGGAGCCATAAATTAAATATCTACACGGCATATATGCGTAGACACACATGCATATGTTTCTACTTATATATCTGTATTTAAATCTATAAAATATTCTGATCAAAGAAAACGGAAACAAAAACTAAAAATCAACAAGAACCACAAAAACTTAACACCGCTGCCTCTTCTCTGGGAGCATGTCCTTCCTGTGAGGAGAGGATGATGGCATACCTAAGTATCACCAGGAAGTTGTCTTCAGATTTTATTCAGCCCTGTCCTAGAGTCACTGTGTGAAAGACACTGATCTGTAATATGTCTTCAATTACTTCTTTTCCTCAGTTTTTAATTAGAGTTTAATAATTGTACAAAATAGTGGGCTTCATTATGTCATAATTGTATTGTTTAGAGACAGGGTCTCATGAAAGCCACGCTGTCCCTATACTAAGAAGCCTAGGATGGCCTCAATTTCAGGGCAGAACTCCTTCTTCAGCCTTCTGAATGTTGGGATTAGAAGAATAAGGTGCTGTGTCCAGCCATCTGCAGTGTTTTGATTGATACCTTAATACCAGTTCCTGTGAGGTACACCCCTTGTGAGCCCACCTGAAGCCATGCCATCATGCCTCAGCATGGGGCTCCATAGCACGTTCCTGCTTCAAAGACCCACCTCTCCCCAGTAGGAAAGAAGGTCCAGGGCAAGGTTTGCATCACATTGCCTGTGTACTACACCTCACTGTTCTTAGGACTTCAATCCACCCACCAGCTTAAGCAAAAGTCTCCGGCAGCGTTCATCACGTACAAATGCTCATGTCTTGACTTCTAGGCATCACTCTGTCTGACAAGTTCATCTACTGTGTTGGGGGCAGGGCTATATTCCTTTGCTGATATTAGGACCCAGCCTCAGCATTCCAATGTGGGTGGAAGACCAATTCCTTTGCAGTCATCCTCTTGGCTGTTTATGGATCTCTGGGACTGCTGAAACATCCAGCCTCCTGGATTGATCGACTTGTGGCTTCTAGGCTTTCTGGTGTGAGACGGCCATTCCATTGTTGGACTAGTCAGACCATGTCACACAAACCAAACTAATGAATCCCCATTTAATGGGTATTCATTCTATTGGTTCTGCTTTTCTAAACTGCTCTCTTTACTTACATACAGACGAATCATGAATAAGAGGTCATCACTGTTCTAAAGTATTAAGGAACTGTTCCAGTTCAGTACAGGAATTGTTCTCTGGTACTGAGGACATAACATAGAAGTGCAATGTAACTCAGAAATGAACCACACATGCTATTTGTTGTTGTTAAATTGTTGTTGAGAAGATATTAGTGAAAAAAGAAAAAAGGAAAAAAAAGCCAGGTGGTGGTGGCACACACCTTTAATCCCAGCACTTGGGAGGCAGAGGCACTCGGATTTCTTGAGTTCAAGGCCAGCCTGGTCTACAGAGTGAGTTCCAGGACAGCCAGAGCTACACAGAGAAACCCTGTCTCGAAAAACAAACAAACAAACAAACAAAAAAAGAGAGAAGATATTAGTGGAGTAATTGATATAATTTGAATGAGATGTCGATTGGATAACCATGTGTCAACTTATGGGCACTTATAGCTATTCTGTGATTATGGGAAAAGAATGTTGTTTACAGATTTGTGTACGTGGATATACATGTATGTATGTATACAAACATACACAGAGGCTCCTTTGGTCATGATGTGTTCATTCTGATAAGTCTAGTATAAATTGGAAATCTCACCAGCTGAAGATGTAGTTAATACATGCTGTCTATTGAATGTCACAAATTAGCCCAGTTTATTTTGAAGGGCTCAGAGTACACATTTAGCTTGTATTGGGGGAAATTTTAACATGAAGTTCACTTTTCAGTATCATGTTGAAATCCTGTGTGATATTGGCTTCCTGTTAAGGTGCTAGCAATCGCAATTTGAGAGTATGTATGAGTCAGACTCTTCGCTCACATCCTACTCAGCGGTGTGGCTGACCTGGAGACTGTTGCTCTCATCATCACTGAAAAAATCCCAAAAGGCCTGTTGGGTATCAGCACCTGGGATGTGATGTGAATGATATGCGACAAGGCTAAGCTTGTTTCTTCTTTATGTATGTCACCTCTGCACTATTCTGAGGGAGGAAAGTACAGCTCAAATCATGGTGTAAGAGCTGAAGCTTATCTGCCAAAATACACATTGAAGCTTCTAGGTTTCAGGGGCAAAATTAGAAAGGATACACAGGAGTATATTAAAGAAAATTTGGAGTAATTTTAACACATTTAAAACATTATAAATCATATTTTTCATGTATTTTGTGGATATATGTATTTTTCTGAAGCTGTATAATTTCGTATGATTCTAACACCCTTAGTTTATCATATTTTAGTAAGATGCTCTCATGTAAAGATACACTGTGTAAAAACACTGTATTGTTCTATTATTATTTAATATAAAAATGAAATATTTTATTAATTATAAATGTTTATATCATTAATAATTTTTATTATTTTTATAAAAAAGTGTTTTGTTATTATTAACAAATATGGATTATTATGATTATTATTAAATAGAAATAATAAATCATGCTTACTGACTGTTTATCATTTGTGACTTACCTTCTTTGGTGTTCTGTTGATTTCCTTTGGAAACAATAGGGATTTCCTTACTAACTTATTAATTAATTACTATTTCTCTCTCTCTCTCTCTCTCTCTCTGTGTGTGTGTGAAATTATTCACACTTTTAGTTCTGCTGCAGTTTGTATACTATTCACCCTAATTAATGAAAATTTTATTTTAAAAAATAATTTATCTTATCTTTTCTTCTGTGTGTGTGTTTGTATATGTTTGTATGTTTGTGTATACCTACATGTATGTGCATACACGTATGCATGGACATGTAGGTACATGCACATGAGTACAGGTGGCCATGCAGGACAAAATAGGGTGTCAGACCCCTGGAACTGGAGTCTAAGCAGTCCTGTGACACTGGCTGTGGGTGCTAGGAAGCCAACTAGTGTCCTTTGCAAGAGCAGTCCATGCTGTTAGTTGTTGAGCCATGTTTCCATTTCAATTTCTGTTCCTTTTTCTTATATTTTAAGGTGGAAAGATAATTGACTATTGGTAGAGTGACCTTACTTTTTAGGTTGGATGAATTATATGATCTATAAACCCAGTGTTTTCTTAGATTTTGAAAGCCAATGAGGGCAAAGACTGTTGTACTCAAACAACAAAAAGCAAAAGGACAGCCAACACATGAAACAGAAAAACAAAGACCAAACGAGTACGTGATTGTCCTGAGGAACTCCCCGTGAGATTTTGGTTCCTTTGGGCTTATTTTGGTTATGTGTCTTTCAACTGAGGGATATTTGCACATATTAGTGTGCAGGTTCTCAGAGTTTGTTAATGAGTAGCTCACAGACATGAGAGGAAGCTCCACAGAGATGAAATGGGAAGCCTCTCCTGCTTATTCATAGGCTCCCAGAGCTTACCTACTCCTAAGTACTCAGTGCTGGGCTGACTGAGGAATTAGTAAATGACACATGAGCCTCAGAATTATGAGGGCAAGCCTATAGCAGGGAAGAAAGTTTGAAGGAACAGAAGTCCTGCAGAGGGAGGAGGAATGGTGAGAGACAGGAAAGTTGACAATTTTGCCCAAAGCCAACTCTACAGTTCTAACAAGATTTTCTTTTACTATTCTAGTCCTAATATTTTTGTTTTGTGTAAATAGTTTCTGCTTGGGATAAGGAAATTCACTTGAATAACAATGAACAGACTTGAATAGAATATTGCTGAACTTGGGCTTAACTCCAGAATTTGCTTACTATCTCCTGAGGTTTTCCTTATAAATTATTCCACATCTCTCCTGTCCTTTTTATATAATGTAGCTTTTCTCAAAATATACAGTTTCACAAACTTGTCTGATTTCCATTTTTGTTGATTTCTTTTTACTCAGCCACAGTGATGCTCAGAGTCCATGGGCAGCTACACAATGGGTATATACTGTAAAACACATTGTCACATGAAGCAGTTCATCTTGCAAAAATAATCTCTGGCCTGGGTCACCAGATCATCAGCGAAGGAAGGAAACCAACCATTTGCCTAGAATCAGTCTACTCAGGATTGTCCTTCGAGCGAGAATGTCTTCTTCCGGTGAAACAGTCTCTGCTGTGTGGAGCTATGGCATTGGAGCATCTCTGGTTCCAGTTCAGATTCTAGAGCATCTTGTAAGTTTTCTTTCCCGGTTCAACAGCCAGACCCTGGGAAGCTGGCACAGTTGTTATTGATCAATTTTGAATGTCCATGTAATCTTAAAGCAGGTTTTATTATGTGAGCATCACATGATAATATGATTATTATATGTTGCATCAAGAGCTGATTCTCTCATTTTAGCAGTTTAATGGGAAACCACAGTTCCACTGATCTTTGATGAGCAGTGACACTTAGTTACCTGCCTGCTTTCTTGGAAGCCTTACACACATGTTTTGGTCAAGTTTAGGTGTCCACAATCTAGCCCTCTGTGTCCTTGTTCTTCACTATGGTCTGTCTTAACCTCTATTCCTTGTTCAACCCCAGACTCATTCTTCATGCTAAACCCATGTATGAAAAATGTTGATTATTGTTGAAATTTTGGATTTGTTTGTTTGATTTTAATATTGACTCATCTCCACTTCTGTTCCCAACACTGTTACTCTAAGGTCCAGTAACTGCACCAGGCTCTTAGTTAGACATCATAGTATCATACAAATCCTCTTGGGATATGCCCTCTATACCATGCAACTGTACTCTGTCTGCTAAACAAAGACACAGGGCTTATTTCTAGGCTGAAACAACCTAGTGACTTCCACTGCCACATTCTGCTCATTTAGCATATTATGTCCTGCCTTTATCATTCAAGTTTCCACAATGCACTCCTCTGCCTGTCCATTTTCCATTTCATATTTTTGTCATGGTTAATGATGTATTTTACAAGGCTAAGGACTCTATTGTCCTAGGCTTTGCAGCTTTATGGTATAGTTCAGTCTCCAGAGTCAGATCAGAAGTCAATAAATTTTGAATCAAAAAAGTGAGGCGAGTAGAGATGAGTCCCTCTCAGGTAAAACACACACACACACACACACACACACACACACACACACACACAAGTGCAAGAATCCCCATCTAAAATCATTGTTAGAAACCTGTCATAAGCTCATAGGCTCTGGAATCAGACTGACTGATCAAAATATGTTATCTGACCTCTATCCCTAAGATGATCTATACAAACCATGACTATAAAAGTACACATAGTCCTTATCTTTGAGTTGAGACTTATAATACTACCCTTCAAAATTATATGAAGCATCAGAGATTGGAATGATGCAAATGAAGATTGGTGGTGGTGATGGTGATCATGATAGTGATGGTCATGGGAGTAGTAATGGTGACAGTGACTGGGATGATGGCAGAGGTGATGGTGACAGTGATTGTGGTGATGATGGTGGTGATGGTGGTGACTGTGATTAGGACAGTGCTAGTGTTCTAAGTGACAGTGGTTGTGGGTTTAATCAATGCCCAATCACTGTGACAAAATTGCTATAAAAATAAACCTAAGAGAAGAAAAATATATTTTGGTACACAATTTCAAACCTGTCGTTCTGTACCTGGTTGGGGCCAGTGCTCTGAACTTGTGAAGCCTAAGACATCATGAAGGGAATATATAAAAGGTGAGGCCTGATCTGGTTGTGTCACACAGGTAGTGAAAAGAGAAGTTGGGGGGTGGTCTTAGAGTCTCTTTCATAAGCATGCGTCAAACACCTAAGTCCTTCCCTAGACCCCACCTCCTAGAGGTTCCACTACTTCTAATAGTGCCACACAATGACCCAGCCTTTAGCATGTATGGGCTTTTAAAAGACATTTAAGGTTTGAATTGTAACATTGGTGACAGGCTTTTGAGTCTGTGAGTCTCTGTTCATAGTTTTACTTGCCTTTACTAAGAAAGCTTCACCAATCTCTTCCTTGTTCACCTAGCTAAGCACCACTCACTAATACTTAGCTTTGGATTTCACGTCATTTGCTGGAAAGCAATCTTAACAGTTCTCAAAGTAAATGGAATGCTCTGGATATAACTGCCCTTGACATGTTGTGTGTTTGTTCCTTCCGTGGCACTATCAACAGATGACTTTCTCCTAGATTGACCTGAGGAGGGCCCAGGCTACTCACTTCGAATCTAGCACTTTCCCTGACACGATTCTAGCCCCGCTGTAACTAATCATGGCAAAGGGTGCTCTCTCGCCCTCTCTCAAAGAGTCAGAGGCTTGCCTGCACTGTAAAGACCATTTTGAAGGCTAGAGTGGTTTTTAAATAAGAGTTGGAAGAGATGGGCAGTATTTTAGTGTCCCAGGTGAATCTGAATTCTTGACTGATGACATACTGTTAAGTGAATAAATAAAAAGAAAGAAAAACTATCAGTGAGAAATGGAGGAAATAAAAAGAGACTTTGCTGATTGTGACCTGCCCCAGACTCCCTTGTGCAGTAGATGGTTTCTAGATAATGAGGCTCGGTGAGTGACAGCAGGGCATTGATGGGTAACAGCGAACACCCTGATGCTTTACTGTCTTAGGCCAGTCTCCATGTAGGACAAGAAAGGCCCATAAAGATGACATGTTTGCTTGGCGGCTCCCTGTTGGGGCTCCAATGTATTACCTGGATCTAATTATCTCCTCTCCAGCTGACAGAGGGGTTTCCATGGAACCTCTCCATCACCGCTGCCTCAACCCAGCTTCCAGGGGGCTGTCTAATAGCTTGATATATTTTTGGATCCCCTGCTCATTGGATGAACAAGCTGAAGCAAATCATGTATTGACCTCAAAGCATTTATAAACCGGAGAACATTATATTCTCATCAGAGCCATAGGGGCAGTAAACTATGGTTTCTCTGCTGTGAAACATGGTTTTGGTTATGCACTGTGTTGCCGGGGCTGTACCTAAACAATAATACATCATTTGTGGCACATGTCGCCTTCTTTATTGAAAGGCAAAACAAAGAGTTGAGGACAAAAATCATTACTTCTTTAGCAATTTTTCACAAAATGCTTTTCTTTTGTAGTTGACACACAGATGGGACATTGTTCTGCGAGGGAAGTGATGTACGGCAGCGTGACAAATTTCATTTCCTCTTGAAAACCAGAATCAGAAGGATGCAGAAATTTGGGGAAGTCGAGAGAGGGGGAGGCTTTTAAAAGCAGAAGGCATTCCAGTGAGTCTCTCCCAAGAAAGCATGTGTATGTCTTAATTGACTTGTCCAGTATTGATCAAAGCCCTTAAATGAATATATTGGTAACAATAATCCCACTCAAGTAGGGCTTTTGTGTCATCTTGAACATGATCAACCATGACTGAGGCTGGAATTAACAAATGCAGTGCAGTCAAGCAGGAAATGGGCAGAGGCACACAGCATGGGTTCAGCTCCTCTGGGCCTAGGACCTTCTCCTTTACCAAGTTCCCATGGGTTCTGAGTTCAGCTGCTCCTCTCAGTTCTTGGCCACTCTTCCTCCTTTGTCTCCTTTTTTTTTTTTCCCTCTCATCTCATCCTCAAATGTTTCTTAATGTTGATCCAGACAGTTCCAAATCCAAGTCCCTCCAATGAGTCCTAAAAGTCCAGTTTTCCTATATCTTCATGAACTCCACTAGACTAAGTAGCTGGTGTGTGGATGCCTCGTCTGTGCACGAGGGGATCCTACTGCACCCTCAAGTCTGCAACATCACTGCCCATGTTTTTCTTTTCAGATTGCTCCGAGGACAGATTCTGATGACCACCTGGCAAACGCCTAATGGTACCACAGATGCAGCTCTTTACTGTATCCACAGAGTTCAGTGTTCACAGAGAAAGATTTGTCTGATAGTGAGAAATTAACATTGTGTGTCAGAGAACTTAATCTTTATAGTAAAGGGAGTCACTGCCTATTTTCTAGGCAATGTTGCATTTGTTAAAATAACCAAGTCAGCACCAACTTGTCTGAGTTTATATCTGGAATACTTAAGCAACTGCATTTTTTTTCTTTAACTTTGTTACCAGTTACTTGCCCCATAAAAAGGTAAACAATCTTTTCGAGCTCTCGTAGCCACAGTGATGATCAGCATTTCCTGATGTCTCCGAGATAGATCTCATCTACAATATCAGTATTTCCTATCTGGAGTCATCATGAATCCTCCTGAGGTTTTTGATAAAAGCCCTCTGATTTCTTTCCACCAGAGTACCCCACAGGGAAATGCAGATTAAGTCTTTCTTCATTCCAAGGGCTTCCAGAATCTTCCAGAGCCTCTTAGATGCCACAGAGGACCATGCAAGTACACTGTGAGTCTAAGACCCATTCTCTTCTCACTTCCCTGACTGTGTACTCAGCTCAGATCTTTTTCTTCTGGAAGTCTCTGCAGCACAGAATATTTCTTTCTAAAGGTTTGGTAACAACAACTGGTTTAAACATCAAAGGGGCACTGTTAGCTTTCTACGTTACATGGTACAGCATTGTTTTCCACTCTGATGGTGCCAGTGTGATTCTTCATCATTTGTTCTTGGGTAGTTTGTGTTCAAAGTTCGAGGCTGACCCACAGAAGTCATAAACAATGAAAATGTTTTGCAACAGTTGGTCTGGGCAAACTATTTTCCTGAGCTGTCAAAAGTGCAGGAAATCAGCTATGCCCACTACAAAATGTGTCACAATTTTATATGTAATAGGACAAATAAAATCACACTTCATTTTCTTAAGAGCAGTTTTATATTCCCAGCAAATTGAAAGTACTGAAAGTTCTCATATGTTCCCTGCTTCCATGGTGCACAGAACTTTCCCATTACGTACCATATATTTATCACAGTCAAATCCACACTGGCAAATCATGACCCAACTCTGAAAATCCTGATTAGGGTTTGTTCTTGGCATTGCACAGGCTATGGGTCATGGTATGGGCTTTGATTAATGTATTATGGCATGTGTCCACCAATACAGGGACATACAGAAAAGGGTCCCAGCCCTTAATCCTCTGTGCTTCACTATTCCTCTTCCCCTGTGCCCATCTGGATATCACTGATCTTTCCACTGCCTATGTAGTGTTTAGCTGTATAAAATGATGGCGTCAACAAGAGAAGGTAAGGATGTAGCCTTTTCAGATCGCTTCACTTAATAATGTACATTTAAGTTTCCCTCTCATCTTTTTCATGTGATGCTAGCTAATTTCTTGCAGCACTGAAAAATTCCTGCCAATTTTTTTCCATTGTGCAAACACAGTTTATTTACCCAGCATATACTAAGCACCTGGGTTGTTTCCAAGTTTGAGTGAATATAACTAAAGCATCTGCAAACATAGCTGTGAAGCTGCGTGTAGGTAACAGCTTTCAGGTCATTGGGGTAAGTATAGGTAACAGCTTTCAGGTCATTGGGGTAAGTGCCAGGAGGTCCGATTGTATCATAGGTGTTGTGTGTGTGTGTGTGCATGTGTACATGTGTGTATGTGTGTGTATGTGTATGTGTGTGCATGTGTACACGTGTGTACACATGTATATATATGTGTATATGTATGTATATGTGTATGTATGTGTGTATATGTGTGTATGTGTGTGTTGGCATGTGTACATGTATGTGTATATGTGCAACTGCTAACCTGTCTTCCGAAGCAGCTATATTATTCTCCTTTCCTGCAAGGGAATGACTTCCTTCTTTGTCCCTGCTCCTTGCCAGTTTTGCCATTTTCTGGGTTTTGGATTTGTATCTTTCCAGAGGTGAGTGGAAGAAGTTCATGATGGCTTTGTCATTTCCCATGGTGAATTGTGTGATTATATCTTTCCCCTAAGGACCTGAGTCCTGCCTTTCATTCTGTGACTTGTCATCTGTCAGTATGCCAGTCTTCTCAATGAGATGAATGTGAGGGTCTTTGGCAATTTCTAAAATTGAGCCGTCTGCTTTCTAGCTGAATTTTAGAAGTCTTTGTGTATATTAGTTTATTTTCATCAGATATATTGCTTTCATATACACTCTTCTAGGCTCTGGACAGATCACTCTTTATCCTGAGCCTTCCAATGAGTTAAGGATGCCAGACTTATGGCCTTAGAACATTCTTCATTTTCTTGATAGACTTTAAGAGGAAGAAAAAAAAATTGGGTTTTATCTTGGTCTTTTTAATATAATTTTTATTTATGCATTTTTTAATGTATGAGTGTTCTGTCTACATGTACACCTGCATCAGAGAGAGGTGCATCAGACATCTTGCTAGATGGTGGTAAACTACTGTGTACTATGTGGGTGCTAGGATTAAGCTCCAGACTGCAGGAAGAATAGCCAGTGATCTTAACTACTGAGCTACCTCACAGTCTCTATATTGGCCTTTTGTCAATACTTTTCAAATTTTAGTTTAATAAAGTAAATTGAATATATAATACTCCTAATTATTTCCAAAATAATTTAGAGGAAACAAAAGCTTATGTGAAGAGTAATTCACAATTTAATTTACAAAGACTATTCTTCTCTCCCTTGACAAAAAGATGTAGTGTATTTGTGTATGTATTTACATATGTGTGTGTATGTGCATATGTGTATAGATGTATTTGGCAATGCCCAAAGCTTTTGAAATGTGTCTCTGCCCTGTGCATCATCAGTCTCTTTGGAAGGATCTAAGGTCTTTGAGATTCTCCTTAAAATGTGGGTTTATGTTGTGAGAATATCAAGCATTAATGTCTATAGTTTAGATACCAGAATTACACACACTAGTTCTTTTTCTCTGTTCTTAATAAACCATTGGAGTATAGTCAAAGCAAACAAAAAGGAAAATTTGAGTCATTTTATTCTGTATTCCCAGCACCACTAGTAGAATGGAATTCTCCTAGCTTTAAGATTTGTTCTCATTATTATGGCACTGTGACTGTATTAACAATTGGAGGAAAGGTCCTGAAACCCATGTGGTTTAGTCATACACAGATGACAAGCATTCTAGAAGGTCATGTAGAGAGCTGCCCAAAGCTCAGTGAAGTTTAGAGTGACCTCTAAACTTGTAGGATTCAGACATCTTCTGGCTTTATGCAACAGCAATACACAACAATACTGTACATGTCCTTCTCAGGTATGTATTTGAAAGGACATTGCTAAGCAGCTGGTAGAAACTGACGTAGATCATCATACAGTTCTGTTGGTGTGTATGATATTCCCGATTCTCTGTATCCCCAAATTTGTCTCTCATATCCACTTAATTTAGTGTCATGGGCTATTGTGGAGAGATATATTGCCTCAGCCTTTCATGACAACATTTGAGCTTGTATCAACGATAGGAGATATTGTTGCTTGTAGGTTTTCTACCCAACCTAAACTCAGGGAATGGACCACCCTACCCTGCCCAGAGAATGTTGGATCCTTGGATGAAAAAGGCAGACAAAAACAGTTGTTCAATTTCAACTTGTCTAATTGGCACAATTGCTAGGTATCCTTCCCCTTGTCCCCCAGGCATAATCTGATAGAGTAGCCCATGGACACCCCATCTGAAAACCCACATGACTGGTTGACATTATCCCTGGCTGCTATGCCTTCGTCTCCTTCTTCTGCTCTCCTGTGGCTGCAAGCATCTCTATTGGTGGATCAAGAACCAACTGAAGAACAGAACCTTAGCATCAGAACCATCCCTACAAGATATTCATTGTTTTCTTGGCCCAATCAGCTGTAAAATGCCTCTAGCACCCGATTGGTCAACTGCTAGATGGTCTCACAGTTCCTTCGGGAAGGTATTGATAAAGTTGTTAGGACTATTTTGAGGTGTTTCTTTTCTTCCACTTTCGAGGTGTCAGCTCTACTTCTGTCTTTGATCATAGTTGCCCTAAACTTATTGGTTATGATGTTGGTGCTAATCCGTACTCACTAATTAAAAGAAAAAAGCTGGTTAAAAATAAATTTCAGGTTAGGCATGACAATGACACAAGCTAGTTTACCCAACATCCTGAATGCTGAAGTAAGAGAATCAAAAGTTTTAAGCCAGTTCTGGAGATAAAGACTCTATTTTAAATAAAAAGGGTATATGTAGACATGAGACTGAAAGGATGTGGCAGTGTTACATGTTTCTACCATAAGTAAGCTGTTTCTACTTACAAACCACTTCTATGTATTATAAACTATAAAATAAGTAAATATGTTAAGAGGTGTACCCTGGAAACATGTATGATTTTCACAACACAGAACATGTGAAGTGTACTAAGATGTGAATGTTTCATGCCTTATTCATGGCCCAGCTATGGAACTGCTTAAGATGTTGCTAAGAAAAAAAAATGAGTGCTCATTATTCATATATGTTTGTTAATAAAATTAAACCCATTGAGAATGCAACATTTAGACAAGAGAGGCCAATAGTTTTTAATGTCACACTCAAAACCACACTTCTTTTAATCAACATCTGCTCTGGGTTATGCTGCCTATAAAGTGCACTGTCCCGTTGAGTGTAGAAGACGAAAACAAACAAACGGAAAACAACCAAAGACATGGTATTAACATCAAAGCAGAGGAATGCTACTCTCGTGCTTTGGCATTGGGAAACATCTTTTGACCTTAAGCAGTTGGATTTTTCTTCCTGGCTATCTTGATCTGGAAACTGTGGATTAAGAAGACTTATAAATGAAATGTAACACAAGACGTAAGGAGAACTGTATCAGACTATTTCTGACTACAAACCTTCTGTATCCTCTGGAGCAATCTGAGAAAATCAATGTGGCCTAAAGACAGGTGCCCTACAGACAGCAAACTGATCCAATATCCTTACTAAGGGAGATACAAAACAATTTAAAGATTGGGACCATGGAGAAGAATATTTTTGTAGATATTGCAGTATGGGCACATTGAGGACAGTGGTCATACTTGGGATTAGTTCTCTGTTCATGCAAAAACTAAAAGTAATATATGAAATGTCTCCCCTCGGATCACTGCTAACAGTAATGTGATCTTTGTATATGCTACAAAAATTTCAGGGCTGGAGAAGGCTTAGTGGATAAAATGCTTGTTCTGGACATCTTGAGTTCAGTTCCTCATAACCCATGGTAAAAATAAAAAGCTGAGTGGCCATAATGGCTGTCTTAGTTAGGATTGTTTCTGTGATGAAACATCATGGCCAAAAGAAACTTGAAGAGGAAAAAGATTACTTGCTTACACTTCCAGATAACAGTCAATTACAGAGGAAAGTTGAGGTAGGAACTCAATCAAGGCAGAAACCTGTGGCCAGGAGCTAAAATAGAGGCCAAAGAGGAAGGCTGATTACTGGCTATATCCCTGCGACTTGCTCAGACTCTTTCCTATAGAAGACAGGACCAACAGCCCAAGGGAGACCCCAGTGATGGGCTAGGCCCTTCCACATCAACCATTAATTAAGAAAATACTTACCCAGACCAGATATGAGGGTTTGTGTCTAGTCTTACAGTAACTTATTGTGCTGTGTTTGGTTGATATCCCTGGAAGGCACTTTCTTTTCTGAAGGGAAACAGAGGAGAAGTAAATCCCAGGGTTGGGGTGGGGTGCCACTGGCAGGAATGGAGGAAGGAGAAACATCAGTCTGTAGGTATCAGAGAAGAATAAAAAAAGCAAGCCATAAAGCAAGAAAAAGAGAAAAGAGGGGAGAAAAGAAAAGGGAAGGGAAGGGAAGGGAAGGGAAGGGAAGGGAAGGGAAGGGAAGGGAAGGGAGGAGAGGAGAGGAGAGGAGAGGAGAGGAGAGGAGAGGAGAGGAGAGGAGAGGAGAGAAGAGATCACAGGCCTGTCTACGACCTGGTCTTATGCGGCATTTCTTAATACAGTTTCCCTCCTCTTACATGACTCTACATTGTGTCAAGTTGACATAAATCTAGCCAGCACAATGAGCCACCTCTAATCTCAGGTTTGTGGGGAGGGCAGGAGAAATAAATAAGCTAACTACAATGGCAAATCAGCAAGCGCTCAAGTCACTTCAGTTTAGTAAATAAAATTGAGTATGATCGTGGATAACACCTAATGTCAACCACTGATATACACATGCACATGTAATTTCACATGCACATAAGACATGCAGAGCCTACACACAGAAGTACACATACATTTGAACTTGCACACGCATAAAAATCACATATGCTAAAGCTTTCTATGAAGAATATTTGTATGGACATATTTGTGCTCACTCAACTATGTCTGCGCTTAGCCAGGTAGTGATGTATGTGCTGGGGGTACAGAGGAGAACAAATTACAGTTTTTTACTTCTGGGCTTAACAGAAGAAAATGAAATCGTCATCACTAGCAGGAAAAAAAAAAAAAAAAAGGAAAAGAGATCTACCGGGGGAGAGGAGGGTGGGGAATGTTGTTCTCCCAAGCAATGTGTTTCTAGAAGGAAGCACACACAGAAGGTATGCATGTATCAGACAGGATGGGTTCCTTGATAATGGAAACAAAAGAATGAGTGTTACTTTATCTCCCCAAAGTAAATTAGTTTTGTTCTTTTACCTCATTTATTGATGACTTCGCATAACACTTCAACGTGTGTGTATGTGTGTGTGTGTGTGTGTGTGTGTGTGTGTGTGTGTGTGTGTAAGGATCTGCAGATCCTGAATAGTGAGTATAACACTTTTGAGGGTTGATCCCAAACTTGAGACACTCTTGGGATTAATAACTTTACAGACATTTTCCCCTCACATTGAGGAGAATTGTAGGCATCAGTCAAAAATCTGTACAAAAACAAAGACACTGAAAGACCACTTCAAGACTCACTCCCCTATGGATCATTCTCACCCCCCCCCCCCCCCCCCCTATTTTTCTTTGCTTCAAGCTTGCCTGCCTACATGCCTCTGGATGACCGATTGCAGGCATGGATTGAAGACAGCCATTGAGACGAGGATCTGTGATGAGGAACAACAGTGAAAGGACACAGGAAACTGATCCATTCTGGTGAGAATACAGGGCGGGGTCTACTGGGCGGCTCTAAGGTCAAAGGTATCCTTTGTTGTTTGATTCATATATTTTATTTTATTTTATTTTATTTTATTTTACAAACTGCTGTTGACCAGTGGCATGATTGAATTAACTCATCTTTGCTGAGAGTCCTGGTCTCCGTTTTATGACATCGTTCAGCCAATGCCAGTGCAACTGAGAAGATGGTGACCTAGTTGGGGGAAGACAGAGGGGAAGTCCCCTAGAACCTAACAGTCACTGGTGTGGGACCAATAAAAGTCAGCTACTCAGAGCGATGGCTTGCAGCCGAACTAACTGAACCAATCCTTTTGAATTTTCCAGCTACTTTTTTTAAAACCACTGACCTTGCAGTTTATTGATGCTGAGGTACACTGGAGTCATGGGTCAGTGGCTGCTTCTATGTTGCCCATGGAGGCTGAGCTTGCACATCCACCCACCCCACATAAGGATGGTTGAGGGATCTGTCTTCTCTTAATTCAGACCTTCCCTTTTCTGAAGGACACTCCAAGTTGGAAGATGGGAGGCATGATTTTACTCTTGGGAGTAATGTGGTTGTGAAAGGAGAGGACTCTTTGCTGTGAAGGTTCTCATGGACACAGCCAGGTATGGGTAGAGGAAGGAAGAAAATGATCCAGTCTGTGTGGTCAACCTGACAGGTCAAATTAATGCATGATAACGCTCCTCATGTAATGTGAGTCTTCAGAAAGGGTTCAGGCAAT
Source organism: Montemys delectorum (assembly GCA_019843815.1). Lineage (NCBI taxonomy): Eukaryota > Metazoa > Chordata > Mammalia > Rodentia > Muridae > Montemys > Montemys delectorum. Next base: position 19,110 of record JADRCD010237665.1, on the reverse strand, counting down.
AGCCAAAATTGACACAAAAAATATTGAGACAGAAACTATGTAATTACATATTTTTCCATCTTAAAACCAACTTAGCATTTAAAACAATGTATGTTCTTCCTTCATTACCGCCCATGCTGGCTTGAATTCCTATCTTTGCCTTTTTTACTTTATACATATCTTTTTTTCTTTTGTTCTCTCTAGTCAAGCATTATGGCAGCTATGAAAACATGAAATCCAATTGTAGTTTTACAGTCTAAATATTAAGAAGATACCAGCAATAATAATAATTTTTACAAGTGAATTATTACAAAGAAATATTTTCACTCAGTGCAGTATATATAAAGTATAGTGAAAGAGACTACAAATTATGCTTTAATGTATCTCATCTCTCTGAATCAGTGTGTACACACATGCATATGTACATGCATATATATATGTTGATAAGCCTGTACAAGATTATAGCATTCAGTGGGCAAGAATACTTGGGAGGTTTTCCCACTTAATGATACTAGAGTAAGCCTCTATTCTAAGGTAATCCATTTCCCTTCACACAATTGGAAACTAAAACAGGGTGCATTTTTTAAATTATGCGTGTGAAAGCAATATTCAGCTGGCTGCTTAGCATTCCAGGAGGCTTTCTCTGGTCCACGCCATCACTGCCGGTCGGTCCTTGCTCTGCAGTATGAGAAAACACTGTTATTTACCCTGGGACACAGGTGACTGAACTTATAAAAATCACTACAAGACAAGATGTATTGAGGCCTGGCATGGAATGACAAATTCTGGTGAGGTTCACCAAGAAGAGACATATTGATTCTTAAATGATTAATAAGGAGAATATAATTGTATTTCATTAAGATGGATGGGATTTCATTTAGGCTGTCTTCTCCCTTTCCAGTTCAGATGCGAGAGGAAATCGAGTCATCGTCAATGGCACCTCGTGTTAGCCTGCCATGGCAACAAGCCTATTGATTGAGAAATAGAACTTTCAGATGCACTAGCTGTTCCTTAATGGGCTGCTCCCAGCACAGATAAGACTGTCGAGTTGGCAGTGCTTCTGAGTATACAAAAGACAAGTCGACATTCATGCTATGATTTCTCCTTGATTTCTGATGGACAATAGCCCGTTTATAATTCTAAAACTGGGTTATGAAATGATGCCTGCTTCATGCATTCAATTATTGCTGTTAGGAGGATCGAGACTGGAGTCAAAGTGCACTTTGAGCCACTACGAATTTGCTGACTTAAATTACATTCGTGCAACGGTGATTGCCGCGTTAACGAGGATTTAAAATAGCTTCGCGTGATCTAAAATGTATCCCCAAACAGCCCTTTCCACTGGGTACGGCTCATAACAACACTTTCCTGATGAAAAAGGCAAGGTGGGCGGTGACATTGATTTTTGAAAAGGTCAATTTCGGCTCAAATCCATTACACACCAAGTCTCCCCTTAGCCTGATCTCCAGAAGATGCCTGAAAGCTCAGACACGACCTGTCCTCGAACGCACAGAGTTTTTTCCTACACGTTTGTATCTATGGCCTAACATAACTTTTAAATTGGGGACAACAGAAAGTTAGTAAAAAAAAAAAATGGAAACACCAGCTTTCCATGGGAGGAAAGTCTCAGCCCCTGCTTTCGGGGATCTCTGTCACCTCCCAATAGAAATTTTATAAGAGTGCACTGGGAAATGAAATCTTAAGTTAATGCAATGCATGTAAAACATAGCACTAAATTCCATCCTAAGGACTCTTACTTATTAATTTAATTTTAGATATAGTGTACACTCACATGGGCATACTGTGACAATTTTACGGACTTTCCTCTCCATCCACTTTTCTGTGGGTTCCGAGGACTGAATTCAGGCACAAGCATAATGAGGTGAGTTCAGTTCTCTCTCTCTCTCTCTCTCTCTCTCTCTCTCTCTCTCTCTCTCTCTGTGTGTGTGTGTGTGTGTGTGTGTGTGTGTGTGCATGTACTGATTACTCCCTTACTCTTGCTTCTTCAGGTCTGTGTCATCACAATACATCATGGCAGAAATGCAGGCTGGGAAGGCCTGCTCACCTCATGATAGCTGAGACATGAACGGCTGAAGTGGAACTCTGCCCTGCAAGCTCAGCCCCTTTGGTCTCACTCCCATTAAGCCTCACTTCCTAGGGGCTTCACTCCTTCGCAAAGGCTGGAGACCATGAACATTTGGGAAGACAGTCAAGATCTAAACTATAGGAAATGGGTATAACAATATAACACCACAAAACTCATTGGAAACTTACAAATGAATTCTGGAATTTTCTACCAGATACTTTCCAGTTGAATGGAAAAATAAAACTGGAGAGGGCAGCTCCTACCCTCTATGTTTTAATGTAGCTCATGATTTCTGTCAGCCCATGAAGACACAACCTGAGAATAGTGAAGAGAAATAATTCATTATTTGAAGTATTGGCTTTAGAAGCATCTTTGGGCTCTGACTCGCAGCTTTATAGATAAGAGAGTTAGGACATGCCCCCTGATCTCTTCATCCACAAAGCTGCATGCAGTACCTGTATGCAGTGTGCAGAGATGATATTGTCTCCAAGAATGTGTAGTAACCACATTAGAAGAAGGAACACTTGCATAGGTCTGAAAAAGAACAAAATTTCCCAGCTAGCATCTTTTAAGCCCACTTTTCCCAGTGCCAAGCAAGTCTTTGCCTTAGCCAAAAGCCAATATTCTGATGAGGATATTTGCTGAAGAGTGGAACAAACTGTCCTCCTGTGTTTTAACCATTACAAGGATCTTTATTTTTATGATTCGTGAAGGTAAAAGATTGTAACCAATTCACAACATGTTGGGAAGATCACATGATATGAAACATACAAACTGTTAAGTACAATGCAGAGGATGTGCTAAGTAATCCACAAACATCAGCACTTATTTTTTAGAATTGTTATCACTAACTCTGCCCCGTTGAAGCAGAAAGGGACCAATATTCTTAATCAAAAATGTATTTCAAAACATAGTTACTACATATACAACCATGGCTTCCAGCACTCAGGGCATGAGCATATGAATAAATATACTTAGTGTTACAGTTGGGCCAAATATATTATAATAATTATGAGATGCAGGAGATATTGGAGTTCCTGGTTTACCATTGTTCTTTGTACATTCATAGATATAACTTCACAGATGCTCAGTAGATGAAACCTGAATGGTTCAAGTTCAGAGAAAACCTTCAGATTGTCTCAGATAGCAATAATGGCAGAAGTTTCTTGTTTGATCAAGCGGCAGAGAAGTAATGTTTACCACTCTGCAGACAGTGGGGCCTGGAGAATGGAGATGATAAATGAGGCATATTAAAGTCTCATGCAATAGCTAATTTTATTCAGAGCATCACACAATTTATACTCTGAGGATTAAAAAGAGTCATGCAGGTAAAGTGTACAATCACAAGGGCAAGCTGCCTATGGCAGACAAGCCACATGAGGCAAATATGTTTCTCCATATAGGTATATGAAGAAGTAAAACTAGCCAGTTATCATGAACAATCTGGAGTGAACTCACTCCTATCTGCTATATTTGGGAGAGGAATGGAAGCAGAATCCAAGAACAACTCTGTGGTTTTGGAATTGAGAACTAAGGTCACAAGGTGCCTGTCTTCTTGGAGTTTTCTCACAAGCATGCAGCATTCTTATAAGACTGCCTTCTTACGCTACGTTCTGACAAAGTAGTATACTACTTTTAAAAACTATTACTAATGTATTAAAATGAGATGAAATTATAATGGAGCAGTGCAGGAAATTTTACTCAGAGGGAAACAATGGCAGTTAGTGTTAAGTCTAAGAACTCATTTTCAGTGTTTTGCCTTCCACTGGCCCATTTAATGTGTGTTTTCATTGTGTGAACTGGATCACTGGAATAGAGTCTTTCTTCTGACATGTGCTTTGTTTACTATTAAGCTGAGAATCAATCAGTCTCTTTGGGGAAATCCTTGGGGTGGTGGGGGGAAGTGAAGATGCTGAGAGCATGGTGGGTCATTCTGAGACTCACACCCCAGGAATGAAGGTTGGCTCCTCTGCAGTCACAATGGCTTTAGCACTGCGGCGGTCTTAAGGAACTCCAGAGCCATGAACCTCACTTGCAACTTCTGCAGGTGAGAGAGGAAGATGCAGTGTTCAGCAGAGAGAGAGGGCTGTGCCTATGTTCAGCTTCCCAGTTAAATGAGGACAAAGGACGTCTACCATTTAGTCCCTATCTCTGAAAGAGAACTTGCAAGCTAGTGAGATAGAACTTTCAGCTAAAGTAAGCTCTAATCAGCATGAAACAAGCCCATTTGGACAGAGGGATGCCTATCCCCAAATGGAGGATGTACTTACGAGATAAGAGAGAGCGAATTTTGTAATAAAAATGAGACACACCTTAAATGGCACAGGAGTCTGCTTGTATTTAGCATTGTTCCTACTAAGTAACATTTTGATGATCTAAATGGAAATGAATCGGAACATATAGATTAAATTTTCTTGGACAACACATTGGCTTTTGTATATCTTTATTAAATTTTCATTTCCAATATCCTGAGTTAGACTCCAGAAAACAATTTAAAAGGAAGTAAGAGTAACACAAACAGGTAGTCAGCTCTAAGCTTGATGTTATTTTACCATATTCCAGTAAATATGGGAAATATAAGCTGATATGAATGTTTGCAATGTGACACATACAGGGTTCCTTATCTTAGAGAACAAGAGAGATTTCTACAAGAGATGCTACAATGTCTTAAATGTAAAACACCAAACCCTCTTAAAGAGTATCAGTGACCCTTCTTAGACAAGACACATTTAGGGTTGCTAAACAGGAGTCAAGGCAAGTTGGAGAGGAAAGGGTTTATTTAGCTTATACTTCCACATTGTAGAACATCATTGAAGGAAGTCATGTCAAGAAATCAAACAGGACAGGAATCTGGGGGCAGGAGCTGATGCAGAGGCCGTGGAGGGGTGCTGCTTACTGGCTCGCTCCATGGTTTGCTCAGCCCGCTTTCTTATAGAACCTAGTATCACTGTCCAGGAGTGGCCTCACCCACACTAGACAACCTAGAGGCTCATGTGCTTACCTCCTGATCTTCTACAGGCATTCTGTTAATTGATGGTCCCTCCTCTCAGATCAACTCAACTGTGTCAAGTTGACCTCGGGTGCACTAGCATTTTTGTATACCACCTGGGTGACAGGTTGAGATTCAATTTCAAACCTGAACCCAGATTTGTATGTGTCTATGTATGTGTACCAATGTGTGTACATGTACTAGCCAGAAGTTGATATCAAATATCCTTATCAACTGCTGTTGACTTTGTGGTTTTTAAGATTTTTATTACATTTTTCTGAGTGTGTGTGTGTGTGTGTGTGTGTGTGTGTGTGTGTGGTGTTATGAATGCCACAGAGTACATATATAGAGAGAGGTCTGGTGACATCTTTTGGGAGTTGGTTCTCTTATTTCACTGTATGGGTTCTGAGGATTGAACTTAGGTCATCAAGCTTGGCTGGCAGCTTTACTTGCTGAACCATCTTGCCAGTCCCCAAATTTTACTTTTCGAGACAAGTTGTCTTGCCAAACCTGGAAATCACAATTTCAGCTAGACTGCTTGACCAGCAAGCCCAGGGGCATGTAAAGCTCTCTCATGCTGGGACTACAGATGTTCTTGGCTGTGCCTGGATTTGAACATGGGTACTGCAGGATCTGAACTCTAGCCCTCATGTTTGTTCAGCAAGCATTTGCCCAGTTGGACCATGTCTCCAGCTTCAAACCAGGTTCTACGTGTGTCTTACATACAGTTATGATCACTTAAAGCAATTTGTCAGTGAAATTGAGAGAGGATTAGGGAGAGACTCACAAGAGGAAATGTGTCAGAGTTACCAGTACGAACAAAATATTGCAATGTTATAAACTATCAGGTTTTGTCTTCCCAGAGAGCATGTCATGTTTTCCATGAGAATGAGGCAGGTTATTGAGACTTCTATGTATGCAGATAGTTTTGATTTGTTCTATACTTTGTGCATGATTTGCCTGGTGACAGACTTCTCAGCTTAAAATTAGCTTTTTGGTGTTTGTTTGTCGGTTTGTTTGTTTTTGAATTTGGAAGTATTTCATCTCTCTGTTTTCTACTTCTGTGATGCGGCTGAGAGAAGCCCAAGTTCACACTGACTTCTAATTCTCCTCATCTCTCTTCAGATCTAGTTTCAGATCTTTCTTCTCTGGAGAATTTGGGTATTTACTATAACCCCAATTTAATGGCAATTTATACAACTTTTTATAGTTTTGACTCCTTGATGCTAAGTACCTTGGGTTTTTCTTTTTCTTTTATTTTTAATCTGAAAATTCAGCTTACTCAACTCCTACGTATTTAATTCTTTTGTTGACCAATTTTCTCCTCCACTTTATCTATTCTGGGAAATTGGTAGGGACAATTTCCTGAGCTCTCATCTTTTAGGTCTTCTGTATGAGCCCTGTATTTTGTGCTTTCTTATCATGGATAAGAAATCCATCAGAATAAACACTCTTCATGTTAAGGAAACAGTGGGGAGGGAACAAATCCTCTCCAGTCATGCTTCAATTATTGAAGCTTTTCAGTCCCTGGTAAAACCCAGACAGAATTGTCACTTCCCTTCCTCCTGTCTTCTCTTAGTACTCTGCTAAGAAAGAGTTTTCCTAACATTTTATCAAATGTTTCTTGAAGTCTAAATCGTGTGCTGGAACTAAGAGAAAGAAAGAAAGAAAAGGAAAGAAAGAGGAAGAAAGAAGAAGAAAGGAAAGAAGAAAAGAAAGCAGGAAAGAAAGAAGGAAGGAAAGCAGGAAAGAAGGAAGGAAGGAAGGAAGGAAGGAAGGAAGGAAGGAAGGAAGGAAGGAAGGAAGGAAAGAAGGAAGAAAATTATGTCCCAGGAACTTGATGGGATTGTTAGTTGCCTTGTCCCCACCACTATGGGGTAGAAGAGTCAGTTCTCAATACTGACCCCTGTTGGTCTTGTTTCTCCCCAGCTGCTCAGCTGGTCTCTACTTTGAGGCTGATTGGCTTGTCTCCTTTTCTTTCAGACAGTTCTGTTGTTTCAGAGTCTTCTAAACAACTTGGCTGGAGTGTGACTAACCTCAACCTTTACTGCATATGTATGCTTGTGGAGGAAGAAACTTAGTGAATCTGGTCAGTTTCAGGAAGTTCCTGAAACTATGTGAGTTCTTTACTTCCCACGATTAGGAGTGGGGCTTCTTTGCATGATAGAAGGCTTCACTTTCCATAAAAAACATTGATTTTCCCTCCCTGTAAACATTCCTTTTCACATCCTATATCTTAAGGAGTTTCTCTCCAAGGTAGAAAGGGTTAAACTCAGAAGAAACTGCTACACAGCTCTTTGATAAGTAACTAAGAATTTGGTGGCCTTTATTTCTTTCCTAGGACATTATGTTAAGATTCTGTATTCTGTCCACACCATGCAACTACACAATGAGGAGAAATTAGATGCAAAGAAAGTTGCAGAATGGGCAGTGAAAATGAGAGTTTCAATTATTTTTTAACAACTTGTTTACCAGCTCTCCAGTGTTAGTATTTTGGGGGATTATGAGGCTTCTCAATGATGGCTTCAGGCAAGAAAACACAGAAAGTTGATGAAGAGGATCAAAGATGTCCAGTCCATGGGCAATATTCTCTTGTTCCAGAGTGTGATTATAACCTCTGAGTTTTATAGTTTATAAACACAGGTGCAGGACTCTCTGCTTGCTTGAGCACAGAAAGTACCCCATTTGATTTTTTTAAAAATGTGGCTCTCATTTTGAATGAGAGTCTTTAGCTTGACATGGTTATGTGTCTCATGCAAAAGGCACAGAAAATGACTGTCAAGGCACAATATAGCCCACTTAGCAGTAGGGAAAAAGGGTTAGTCATTCAAATGCTTTGTCTACTGCTTTAAACAGAAGTGACTTTAAAACTTTAAAAAATGTGTCTTTTTCTGAACACTAAAAGAAGATAAAAAGTGCCATTTTAAGAAGAAAATAATAGTTATTTACTGTAGAAGACTGATGTAAATACAGCCATTCCCAGGAATAATACATACCCAGTTTGAAACACATATTTAGTTTCCTTTGAAGAAATTTGAAATACTTTACATATCTCCACATATTTGTACTCAGTGCCTTGGTAAATTTGCCTGGTTATTTGGGGGTTAGTATTATTTCTGTTTTACAGATGGCGAAGTGGAGGGATTGAGTGCTTTTACATACTACTATAATTCAGAAGTCATGGCACATGTAGGAAATATAATCTGAGCACTTAGTTCCCTAGTGAGTGCTCATGTAAATAAATAAAAGACAGGGTACTAATATTTTTGTTTGTTGGCATCAATAAAGGCATTTTCTTTTGATTATTAAGGTAACAGTGTGTTAGTAGGGGCAAATTGAGTTCTTCAGGAATAGGTCACCCTGTTTGTAGACCACACAAGCCCTTATGTTATTATTGACTTTCTTTCTTTTATGTGCACAACTTTGGGATGTTCTGAGGCGTCCTACCATGCTCATTGGATGCTGCAGGCTGCACTATATATTAGCAAAGCCTCCCATGCTTACATCTAACTTCTAGCAGAAGTGTCTCCAGTGCTAGTGAACTTGGAAATGGAAATTAACCACACATCTTTGCTTCCAGACCTTCCTTCCAGTGTTGGCTTTTTCTTGTTCCCACTGTCAATCAAGAAGAAAACCAGGAAACAGTTTGTTTCCTAGGACTCTATTCCCTGAGATTAAATGTATCTCTAAACCCCACTGTAGCACAACCTCTCTCCACACACATGCTTTCCCCTTGAGTCAATAATTAGTTTTATTGGTTACAGCATGACTACACTTTTTCAGCCTTTCTACAGCCCAGCACAGCTGCTCATGTTGCCTATTGATTCCATATGTTAGCTCAAAATTGTATAATAGCCTCTTCTAATAGTTGCCTTTGGCTTTTCCTTTCCCTACTTGGAAAAGCACCCTGTGCCCCTGGCTTGGCATGCCAATAACCAGAAATGGATCCTAATTATATCAACCATCCATCACCAAATGGCTGTCACGTGTTGGAACAGCTGACTGTGGTTGTAGTTTATGTGGTTTCTTTCTGCTCTGTAGGAAACAGTTGGGCAAAGCAATGTCGTACATGTTGATAAGAAGAAAACGTAGCCTCTCCTGAAGACTGAATGGTCCTGCAATTCCAAGCAGATCACCTTCACAGTTATTGTGTGAGAATTGAATGCTTGGCTCTAGTGGACTGCACACTTTCCATTTTTCTCTCTCTTCTACTCTTATTCCTTTATTCTCTGTATATGTAAGTTGTCCACTAAGCATAACATTTCTTCCAGGACGGCAATGCAAATGGCAGCCAATAAGGTCCCTATCTAAACCATTTGCTGGCCGTTAAAAGTTGCTGCAAGCAGCTGAGAAATCTCACACCACCCGGGGTGGTGCTTAGTATTGGAATGATCAGAAGCTCAGAATCTAGACCATAGAGAGCCTGGGAAAGTGTTTCCTTCGAGGACTACCCGTAGCCTCCTGCCTGTCGATGGGATCTTTGCAACAACGTAGTTAATACAAGAAAGTACAAAAGCCAAGGGAGCTCAGGATGGTCTGCACCGAGACCTAGGCAAGAAGCTCTGATTATCTGTCTACCAGAGCTTTCAAATGCATCAGTGGGCAAAGAGCATCTGCGCGGGCGCAGGGAGCATGGGTGTGGGCATGCGCACATCTTTTCCAGGAAGACCCCTGCTTCTAGATCAAGGAGTTGCCAAATACAGTTTTACAAGCAAATGTGGGCGTCTGACCAGAGCTTGGCAAGCTTTCCATGAAGGAATCCCTCAAACCTGAGCTGCCTTCAGCTTTCTTACACTTTTCCCTTTAGAATCTGGCACAGGATCTTTTCACTACTGCCACCTCTCTCCCCTCCCCCCACCCCCAGTATATTTTGATTGACTTTATGCTGTTTGGGAAATACCAAAAGTTTTCCTGTTTTTAGGATCATCCCTCCGTTCTTAAACATGTTTGATATTTTCATGTATGTATATGTGTGTGTGTGGTGTGGGTTATATGTACCATCTCTCTACATGTGCACTTGGAGGCCAGAGGCCACTGTACCCTCTGGAACTGTAGATACAGGGGCTTGTAGTTACAGGGCCACTATGTAGGTACTGGAATGCAAACCCTGCTCCTCTAGAAGCACAGCAGTACTCCTAACTGCTGAGCCATCTCTCTAGGGCCTTTATTCCCCATTGATTAATCTGAATCTTGAGGACTCTACTTAATCTCCCCAAGGTAGTCCATTGATTACATCACTACTGTGGGGGGGGGGTGGAGAGAGAGAGAGAGAGAGAGAGAGAGAGAGAGAGATCTTTAAAATGTACTATAGGTGGTTATAACATAGTTGTGTGTTTGTGTGTGTGCATCCAAAAGAGATTACAAATTAGAACACACTGAGCAAATTATTCCAAAGACTGTGTAAGGAATTAACTGTCCTTAAGTCTGCTAAATCAGAGAGCAGGGAAGTTCCAATCTTTGGGTAAAAGAGACAATACCTCAAGCAATTTCTTTCTTATTTTGTTGCTCTGAAGACTCACCTCATCCTGTCTTTTTCTTCTTTGTGTAAACTGTATCCACTTTGGCCTTGGGCACACGGTTTTCTTCTCCTGACTCTTAGCCTTCTGCCCAAGTTGGCCAAGTGACTCTCTTCTCCACTTACTGGCTCAGCTGACAGTGTCCCTGCATATTATTCAGACTTCCTGCTTTGTACTGTTCCTTTCCTTTCTCCTACTCCATTACCAAATGATGGATATTTTGTCCATAGAATGAAGTTGTGACTAGAGATTCATCCATGGACTAAAATGCATAAGTTCCTGGTACACTTCACAAGTTCTGAGCCATCTCCACGCTTCTGGGTTCTCAAAGTAGATGGAAATGCTATAGTAACAATATGGACAGTTCTGTATTTCCATTTCCATGAGTGAATGAGTCCTTCCAGTCTTTGGTGTGCCACATCTCATGTCTAAGTTTTCAGTAGCTTTTCTATTTTTTCCCTTGTCTATCACTAAGCATGCATGGACCCCCTCAGTGCTTGGCACATGATGTAGGCTTAACGCATGCCCCATGAAGTGCAGGAAATAAAGAATAACAGCACCGATAATTGCAGGCTTGCAGTTTGAAGGCAGTGGAATGTTTCAAACTTGATGTGTGTCCAATGTCTACCTGCCTTGGGAGCTGAAAAATTAGAAATTCTATCCACGAGGAAATTGGAGGGTTCATTGCAAGGGACAGCCATTGTTGACAGGGCCAATGAATTCATGCTAGTGAACTTGGTGCACACATGACAAATACATCAGTCTTCTAGGAGCAAGAGAAAAAGAGCTCCTAGTAAAAGAGCTCTCTTACAGTTTTTAGAAAAATAAAACCTTCGAGTATATTTTCCTAACTATATATTCAATTAAAAACATACTAGTCATTTCTCACCCATTGTCCTCACTTCCAAAGGAGAGTTGACTGGGTTCATGCAGGTTTCCCGTAGTAAAGTCACTGTGGACCCTGCATTTTCAATCTTGGAGAGATTTGAATGAAGGATTTTATGAGACCGTATGGGTACTGTTTGACTCTCCGAAGGAAGGAAATTGAACATGAAGCCTTCACATACTCACCCCTCCACCATACCTTCCAAAGGCCACATACAGAGAAGCCTTGTGATCGTGCGCCAGCTCTGCAGAGCCAGCTTACATTAGGGCTCCTATTAACTTGAAAGAGAGCTCCAGGTGCACTCATGTTCCACTGAAGAAATGGAAATTTGCAAATGTGGTTATTTTTTGAGGCAATTCTCAGATTATGTGGCTAGAAAGTGGAGAAAAGTCATGAGAATTGGTTCTTTTTTTCTCTTTTACAACTGCTGATACAAAGGTGAGCATAAACCCTGGCACTCATATATAGATAGCAGGACCATTTCTCTCTTTTAACTTATATTTTCTTTCATATGATGTATTTTTTCATATTCTTTCCCATCACCTAACTCCTCCCAGGTCTTCCCAACCTTCCTACTCATCCAATTTCATGATCTATCTCTCTTAAAACAACAGCAGCAGCAACAGCAGCAACAGCAACAACAACAACACAAACAAAACGAAACACCCAGAAAACAAAATTCAAACAACAGCAAGGATTATTTCTTTCTCTATGACAAAATAATTCTATGTCTTCATCAACACAGACATAGATAAAACTATAAACAAGTGTTTACATGTGTAAAAACAGCTCTTGAGTTCCTCCATTGCAGAATGCCTTTTAGGAACCAATGGTCATTCCATTACTTAAAATAGAGATAGTTTTCGAATTGGAATTGTACAGCTCAGGGACATATTCACCTATAAGAGTAGTTCTCAACCTTCCTAATGCTGTGACTCTTTAATACAAATACTCCTGGTGTGGAGACCCCCAACCATAAGATGATTTTCAGTGCTACTTCATAACTGTAGTTTTGCTATTGTTATGAAGAGTGTGGCAACACCATACAAACATGACCGCAGCAGAACCTTCCCTTCCTTTCTCTTCTCTTTCCTTCCCTTCCCCTTCCTTCCTTTCTTCCTTCCTTCTTCCTTTCCATTTCCTTCTCTTTCCATCCTTGTCTTTCAATCTTTGAATCTCCCTTTCTTTCCCCTACCCTGCCCCCATTTCCCCCTTTCTTTCTCCTGCCCTCCTCCTCCCTTTTCTTTTCTCCATTTCCTCTCCATCTTCCCTCTCCCCTCCCCTCCTCTCCTTCTTTGCCTCTCAGTTCCCTTGCCCATACCTGCCTCTTCCATGAGACAACTAGTGAACTAAGAAAGTCATCCATTGCTGCATCAGGAGAAACCCACAGCAGGCCCTAGAACAGCCAGCTGATGTACTCAGAGTACACCTTCCCAATTCACTCCGGACTCTCTTTTAACTCTCTCCTATCTGTCTCCTGGCATCCCTGGATAGTGGTGACTTCAGATTTCCAAGTTGTCATTTCTCTCCCTGCTCTTCCTTCTCCTTGTGAAGGCAGCTAGTGCTGAATATGCAATAGGCCAATGATTCTCAAATGTGAGCCTGCATCAGAACCACATGGTGGACCAGTTAAAATATGCCTGGGACTCACTCCAGTGTTTTTAACTAGGTAGATAGGAAGCAGGATTTGGAATTTCCATTTTCAACCGACTTCCAGATGTTAGGGACTGAACTGTGTCCCTGTTCACTGCCCCCCCCCAGCTATATGCTATATATGTCTTGACTGCTGTTGTGGCTATATTTGGAAAGGGAAACTTTAAAGTATTTAGAGTTAAGTCATAAGGATGAAATCCTACATCAGTGTGACTGACATCCTCACAATAAAGCAAGGCGAAGACACAGATACTCACAAAAGAAAGACCATGGTGAACACGGGAGGAAATTGCAATCTGAGGGGTAAGCTTAGAGGTTTCCAGCCTCCAGAGCCATAGATACAAACTCTTGGTCAAGCCAGCCTATGGTGTTTCGAAGTGGCAGGCATTCCTGACTTCTATGTTAGGTGGTACTTGAGCTTTTCCACTTGGGACTATGGTGAGAACATAAAAAGGGGGCAACTTGATCTCCTCATCATACCACCAAAAGCTTATTCTCCTTTCTTTTCTATTTCTCAGTCCTTATGAATAACCAACCAGGACTGAGAAACTGCTGTGTTAACATCGATGCATACATCTCTCCGTAGGATAAGGAGGGAGAGAGCCATCCTAGTAGGATGGTCAGTGTTGACAAAGCTATTCCTTTCTTGGTCTTGGACGCCATGCTTCTAAGCAGCCAGTGCTATCTTTGACTCTGTAAGGGTGTAGGATCATCAGTTACACCACTGGAGTCTTCTTTGTGTACTGTCCACACAACTGCCAGGACAATACCTATGGAATGCATGCAGAAGATGTTATTACCGTCTCTGCCCATGGCTTCCCACGGCTGCAGGATCCTATATAATCTGGGCCTTAACTTACTTGTCCTTACTCATTCTTCCAGTCCCTTCTGTTTCTTCTTCTGCTGGGATGTCAACCGTCATTTCCTCACTTTCTATACTCCTGCCAGGAAAGCTCTTTTTGTCAGTCATTGCCAAAGCTGACTCACTCAACCCGGGGGATTCAGTTCAACTGTATCCTCCTTGGACACTTCCCCTATCCTATTATGATATTCATTTCCTTTATAGGTTCATGGCATCTGTTTTTATTTGTTTTCTTTGCTTACTTACTTACTTACTAGTTCCCCCAATAGACTACAAGCTACCATGAAAGCAGCTATTAAATTATGGAGATCTGTCCCGGCACAGAGCAGTACTTCAGCCACATGTGTGTAGGGTAATGAAAGGATGCCTGTTTTGCTCAAGAATTGATTTCTGGCTACCTGTGTAGACAATCCCCTTGTTTGCACTCTGGTTTTGAGTTTCTCTTCTTTACTCAAACCATCTCAATATAACAAATATATGGCACCCCACATTTTATTTAAATGTTGTTACTTATTGTGTTCTAATCTGTACAGAGAGCCCCCTGGAATCCCTCTCCTAACTGATATTTCAAGTGTAATCTCCCACAGATGACTGGGGGGTTGAGAAGGGTTGTAGTGCTGATGCTGAAGATACAATCCTTTCCCATCAGGCCATCCATACCATTCAGTTAGCCTTGGTATCTGTAATGGTTTATGTATGCTTGACCCAGGAAATGGCACTATTAGAAGGTGTGGCCATGTTGGAGTAGGTGTGTCACTGTGGGTTGTGGGCTTTAAGACCCTCATCCTAGCTGCCTGGAAGTCAGTATTCTGCTAGCAGCCTTCAGATGAAGATGTAGAACTCTCAGCTCCTCCTGCACCATGCCTGCCTTGATGACAATGGACAGAACCGCTGAACCTGTGAGCCAGCTCCAGTTGAATATTTTCCTTATAAGAGTTGCTTTGGTTATTGTGTCTGTCCAGAGCAATAAAACCCTAACTAAGACAACATCCTGCTTGGTAAAGGGCAGGGACACGGGGATAGATAGCATAATGTCTGGAAGAAGGCCACATCTATGAAGTCCTCAGGGTGCTGCTTCAGTACACAGCAGAGCATGTTGGACATCCTGTTGTTACACTTGAGGCTTAAGACCCTCCTACTGTTTATTTCTCCTTACATGGCTCCCTTGACACTGAGGCTTCATGAACCTGCTGTGGCTCTAGCCCTGCCCCCATGCCAGAGCAGTCACAGCCTCTTTGTGCTTTTCTAAATCTGAGCCATCGTCAGCATCCCCAAGTCTAAGGCCCAGCATGCTCGCAATGATTGCTCAGCACGAAGGCTAGAGACAGGTTTGGTTAATGGGACATGCAGAGTGCTTCAGATTTAAGAAAGGCTTCTATTTATGCTTTCTGTTACCTCTAGGAATCTTCACAGGCCTTGTCCTTTTGTGAGTTCCTACTCTCTATGATTTCAAGATGTAAAATGGTTATTTTGGAGCTAAGTTAATGAATTCAGGAAAACCTTTTCTAGCCAAGCTTCTCTTACAAATATAAATAAATTTATCACCTTCTTATAAACCATTTGTGACTAAAACAACAATCACATAAGTCTGAATGTAGTAGAAACCTGAAAAGGCTCAGATCAAATTACCAAGACAGAACAGACCGACTATAGACAGATTTCAGGGTTGTGCCAACTTTTGACATTGAGACATGGCCTTATTGTCTACAAAGTTCACACTTGTAAACTATGCAATCAGAGTCATCAAAAACAAAAAATCTTATGATGTTTTAAATTTATGATGTTTATGACCTGTGCATTTTTAATTTCTAATTTTTATTACTATGTAATAATTATACACATATTTTATTGCTATGTATTATGAAATTTTTGTATATGTATATTGATGTATTTTGGCTATAATACTGTTTCAGCCACATTATGCAGATGCACCAGGCTCTAGCATTGATGCCAGGATAGATAAAAACCATAAAGGATATTATCTTGGCTTATCATGTCCTGGGTTGATATCCACGTGGTACTGCTCAACCTTTTGTAAGGATAGCAAGTATTTGAACAATATAAGGAACTTATAAAGAGAAAAGGATGACTTTGGCTCCCGGTTTGGGAACTCTCATTCTATGATCAATTGTCCTCATTCTATCAGGTCTAGTATTGAAGCAACAAACCATAGATAGCAACAGACAGTTAAAAAAAAAAAAAAAATCCTCATTGTGTGGTGAGGAAGGTGAAGAGAGAGCAGAGACTGGGAACCATCTATCTCCTTAATGTTCATATCCCAGTGACTTCAAAACATCCCAATAGGCCCCACCTCTTAAGACTTCCATCCCTTCTCACTAGACTTAAGGTACAGACAGACGCTGAAACACGTGGGCCTTTGGGGGATAGCTTTCTAAGTGATGGCTCCTTTTGAGTGCAGTATTCAGACCATCTGACTAGATTCTCAGCTTCATTCTTTAAAATTCTGAGCTGTATGAGATTTCAGAAAATAACATCGCAAGCTAAAAGCAACCTACCTACCTCTCATCTTATATAAAGGAGTCATTTATGGAGCTGATCCCCGTGCTGGTTAGCTTTTGTAAATTTCATACAAACAAGAGTTACCCAGGGAGAAGGGACCTCAGTTGAGGAATTGCCTCCATCAGATTGGCCTACAGATATGTCCGTATGGGATTTTTTTGATTATTGATTGGGATGAGATAGCCAAGGTTGCCCTAGTTCCTGTAAGAAAGAAAGCCGGTAGGAGGCATTCCTTCTTTTTCTTTTTTTTTTTTTTTTTTTTTTACCTTCATGGCTTTTGCTTCAAACTCCAGGTAAGTTCCTGCCTTGATTTCCCTCAATTAAAACCCCTGACCCTAAATTGATTTTATAATCAGTGCTTTATCACAGGAACACAGAAGAAAACTAGAGCAACCACGATGAAATGATTCCCAGAAAAAGATGTTAAAACAAGTGAATGGCTAAGTTTAAGAAGATTTTAATGTGACATCTGTCACTCAGAAGAGGGTTGATCACACATAAATTATCAGTTTGAGCTGAACATTTCTGTTAACCATTAATCATCTTTGTATAAAGAAGACAAAGAAATAGTTTGCTTTGCTCTAAATAGTGATGTTTGACGTATCTTTCCTGTGGTGCCTTAAGAAATATATGCGTGAAGTCAGTCACTGGTATTTTAGAAACTTTGTGTTTAGAAATTTCTCATGTCAGGTTTGGTAGCAAACACATCGGTACAGTGAGAGCCTCCAGGAATGGCTTTCTGTGGTGCTGTTCTTTTAAGAAAGTTAGATTTCTGTATCTTGCTCTCTCTTTCTTTACCCTTCACAAACCTTGATTTTTTTTTCTTTCATCAACTTAAACACAGTTACCTTAATTGTTACTTTTTAACCCGGCTCCAAGTTAATAGATGCAATTATTCCAAACTTTTATTCACTGCTTAAGCTTTCTCAAACTTAAATTTTAAGGTTTTTGTGACATATGTGTAGCATATTCTCCTTCATACCCTACTACCCTCCCCATTCTCCTCACTCCATTGTACCCCCAGACAATTTTAATTCTGTATTCATGAAGATGTATCCTTATATTTATTTGTGGATCACCTGTTCTATTCTTTTAACCCACACAGCATTTTTGTGTTAGGACCATGATGTTTTTGTTACCACGGTTCTGTTAGCATAACTTGAAACCAGATGTGCTGATAGTTCCAGCAGTACTCTGTTTCTCATGATTGCTTAGGTATATGGGATCTTTTGTGCTTCCATATACATTTATAGATTCTTCTTTCTATTTGAATGGCACTAGATTTCTGATTGGGATTTTGTTGAATCTGTAGGTTGCATTTAATAAGATGGTGGTTGCTACAATATTAAATCTTTCAATACACGAGCATAGGAAGTAGTCTCAATATCTTCCAGTGGCATCTTCAATCTTTATCTTCACAAATGATACTTAAATTTCATAAACTGGTTGTCTTCATATAAATCATACAATATTCTTCTGAAACTAAATGTTTTTTTTTTAACATGGAAAGCTATGAGCAAAATTATGGAATGCCATTCTGGGATAAATTTACTATCTTCATATATTAATGTAAAATTAATGAAAACTAACTATGATATTTCCCCTGGAGGAGGTAAGATATAACTGAAATTTAGAGCATGTACCTGGTATATCCAAGGCCCTGAGTAAATCCACACAATTAGAAATAAAAAAACAAACTGGAAGAAAGTTTGCTTCTAGAATTGAGGCAAATTATAGATTGCGAATATGTTGTGGCAACTTTGAAACCAAGGCAAAAAGAGAGAGAAGGAGAGAGAGAGAGAGAGAGAGAGAGAGAGAGAAAGAGAAAGAGAGAGAGAAAGAAAGAGAAACAGAAAAAGAAAAAGAAAAAGAAAAAGAAAAAGAAAAAAAGGAAGAGGTTTCCAAAAGTGGCTCCCAAGACTTTCTGCCTCTGATGTGCCTTAACTTTCACTACAATTTATTCTTTCTGGTAAAAGCAATGTCTGCTTTTACAGAGGACATAGACAGGTCATAGTCCCTAGGGAAGAACCCAATACACACTAGTCTGCTAAATGGACATAGACTAAAAATGGCTCCTAATGACTTACTGTTCCCCCTGTAGGCCAGAGCATCTCTCATTGCTCGTTAAAGAAGCTTTTCCTTGTAGTAGATGGCAGTCACCTTAGAACACCTTAGATGCAGAGAATAACTGTAGAGTACTCAGTCCTAAATAGCACCCTATCCTCAAAGCTCAAGTATCTTTCCAGAAGGTGGTACAGAAAGACCATAAAAATCTGAAACATTTGGCAAAGAAACATTTTTCAAGATATGACATTGTGGAAACCCACAGGCTCTGCATAAGCTCAAGCCATACAAAATACCAGCTCAGCGTGGGGAGGACAGGAATAAGATCCCACCACTACCAAGGAGCCACTTGGTAGCTGCAGAGTCAGGGAAACTCGGTTTTCTTTAAGGAAGTGACCCCATTGTGCTAAACACACCCAAGGACAGGCCTCACTCCCAAAGGTTAGCTGGGCGATGCAATCTGGACTCCACATGGAAGGGAGAAAAAGAAGTCTCAAATTTGGGTGAGAAGACATAGGAAGATAGTTTTCGTGGTAATGGGTGAGTGTTCAAAAT
>JADRCD010237664.1:0-40726 GCA_019843815.1 Montemys delectorum | reverse complement strand
AGCTATACCACTTCTGGGCATATACCTAAAAGATGCTCCAACATATAGAAAGGACAGATGTTCCATTATGTTCATAGCAGCCTTATTTAAAATAGCCATAAGCTGGAAAGAACCCAGACGTCCTGCAACAGAGGAATGGATACAGAAAATGTGGTTCATTTATACAATGGAGTACTACTCAGCTATTAAAAACAGTGACTTCACTGAAATTCTTGGGCAAATGGGTAGAACTAGAAAATATCATCCTGAGTGGATAACCCAATTGCAAAAGAACACACATGGTATTCATTCATTGATAAGTGGGTATTAGCCCGAAAGCTCAGAATAGCCAAGATACAATTCACAGACCACATGAAATTCAAGAAGAGGGAGACCAAAGAGTGGATGTTTCAGTCTTTCTTGGAAGGAGGAACCAAATACTCATGGGAGAAAATACAGAGACATAATGTGGAGCAGAAACTAAAGGAAAGGCCATCCAGAGACTGCCCCACCTGAGGATCCATCCCATATATAGCACCAAGCCCAGACACTATTGTGAATGCCAAGAAGTACTTGTTGACAGGAGCCTGATATAGCTGTCTCCTGAGAGGCTCTGCCAGACCTTGACAAATACAGATGCAAATTCTAGCAGCCAACCATTGGACTGAGCACCAGGTTCCAGAGGAGGAGTTAGAAAAATGACTCAAGGAGCTAAAGGGATTTACAACCCCATAGGAAGAACAACAACATCAACCAACCAGACCCCCAGAGCTCCCAGGGACTAAACCACCAACCAGAGTACACATGGAGGAATCCATGACTCCAGCCACTTATGTAGTAGAGGATGGTATTTTCAGACATCAATGAGAGGAGAGGCCCTTGGTTCTGGGAAAGCTTGATGCCCCAGTGTTGGAGAATGCTAGGACATGGAGGCAGGAGTGGGTGGGGTAGCACCCTCATAGAAGCAGGGGCAGAGGGAATGGGATGAGGGTTTCTGGAGGGGTAACTTGGAAAGGAGATAACATATAAAATGTACATAAAGTAAAAATCCAATAGAAGAAAAGAAAAACAAACAACAAACAACAAACAAACAATTCAAGCCTTCTGTGAATGTTGCAACCTTCAAAAATTGCACCTTCAAATGGGTCCTGATCACTGCAATGCTTCTTTGGGGTTCAGTGACCTCAGTGAATTCTAGGAATTCTAGAGATTGGCTGTGTCTGAGTGAAGCAAGCAGCACTAGTGGTTACCTAAATCATTTAATGTACTTTGTATTTGAAGTTAAGAAGTTAAGCCTTCAAACTGTAAAACCATTTGTGTATCTTAAGCTTATAAAAATTTCTGAATTTTAGTAGTTAAATAAATGGTAGGTTCCTTCTTTCTCCTTCTTCTCCTGTCTTCCTTTCTCTTTATTTTTCTTTTTCCATATATTCCTAGAAATTTTAGAGTTAATTTGATGAATTATACAGCTACAGAGTCTAGTTGTCATTATTTAAACTTGATGCTGATATTGAGCCTATGTTATTTTGCTTCTCTCACCCATTAGTTTTATACAAATATCTTGATAATTTTTCTTTTGTATTATACTTTGTTAAATCCCAAATAAAGATACAAGTAAACAAAATGCAAATAAGTAATGTTCTAGTATTCAAAAGAGAAAACTATAATCATTTAAGAATTTATAGTAGAGAGCTATTACAGTACAGAAGCCACTGGCCATTTCTATTGGAATTTAGGGGCATGGAGGTGGTAGTGGAACAACTTAGATGGAGACGTAAACAGTGAGAGACTTTGCTTGGTGGAGCTTAATGGAAGTTTAAAGGAGAGATGGATGTGAGGACAACTGTGCCTTACTTGATAACTAACTTCTTCAATATCTCTGGTTCCTTCAGCCTTGGCTCACTCTCTCTGTCTTCCTCCTTCTTCTTCATACCTGCTTCCCCTCTTCTCTTTCCCTTCTGGCTTTCTTTACCTCTAGTGCTGCAGGTTGAACCTAGAACACCAATCATACTAAACATGAATCTACTACTGATATTTCCCCACCTTCTGCTTTCTTATACAAAAGTAACCCAGTGATAAAATATCTTAGATAGTTACTAATCTTACAAGAGAATTCCCTTCATAGATTCATCTAATCTATAATCTAGTTAAAAATTAATAACTTTTTTCATGTGTGAAATGATTTGTTCTTAATGTCTGTTATATGATAAGATTTTTAGAAAGTTTTAACTATTTTTCAAGTAGAGTTTAATGCTTGGTAAAGATTCCATTTACTTAAATCAAGATATATTCTTTACTTTGTAAATGCATAGCAATATAACATCTGTTGTTATGTTATTGAGATTGAGATCTGATGTTATGATATTGAGAATCCTGAGAAAGTCTTTGGGGAATGGTTGTCCAAACCCTGTTGACTTGGTAACAATTTTTTTGCTTTGCACACTGTAATAGATTTTGGTTGAAGGAGATTTGAGCCATGATTTGGCAGCTCCTTGTCTTAAAAACATTTATGGTTCAGTAGAATAATAATAATGTTATATTTCCTTATGATATTTTATTATAATTATTTCTAGAGAAACATGAATTCTTTATTTCCAAATATTTAGTTAGTACCTTTGTTGGAAAGTTTGTGACCTAAAGGTCAAAGCTAATATTAATGGGGGTGATTTGGTAGAACTGTCTTCTGCTAGGCTTAACTGTGTTGATTTTGTAACAATAGTCTTTTGCTAGGAATTTATGGAATATTTTCCCTGAATCCTGCACAGAAAAACTCCAATAATTGAATCTTAAAAGTATGAGTAAAAACTTTATTAAGGAGAAAAAAATCTGTAAACACCATATGCTACAACAGGGAAGCTGTAGTCTCACAGTAACCCACCTTTGACATCACACAGTACTCATCTCCAAAGTTGCTTGAAGAGTGTTAGAGTCAATCAAGGTGCTCAACTCTGACAAGACAGTGGAAGTGGTGGGTGGGGTTAGAAATGCCAGAAATTTTTGTAAGACTTAGCTGGAGCTTCTGTTTTAAAATCTTCAGACTGCCTCTTAAATTTTGTCACAATTCTCATGTCTAGAAATTCAGACTGAGTTGGTAGAGCTTTGATTCTTTGGGTTGCACACAAAGTCTTTTTGTTCTCATATGTCCTCCTTGATGCAAACCCATTGTGAGGTATATGGAGTTAAATCCTCATCTTGGGAAGATAAAGAATATTGGTTAGAACCCATATGTGCCCTTCCATGGAACTATAAATGATTCTAAAAGATCTATTTCCTAATAGAATCAAACTGAAGTTAGGAGTCCTGCATCCTGTTGTTTACCAATGTCCTCCAAACTGAAAAATTATGGATTCTAGTAATTCTTGTATGACATATGAATAGAACACCCCACACTGTTCAGCAATGCACTCTTCTGAGACACATATGAGTAGGGAAGGAGGAGTTGATATCGGTCACTTGAAGAAGTTAGGAAATCAAGGACAGGGAAAAAGAATACCAGCTTTAGTGAGGCTGGTGGCTCTTGATAGTTCTGTTGAAGTACCATGTGAGTGATATGGGAAGTTTCTGGGTAAATTTGTTAGGCAATAATGTGGCTACCCATGACACAGTATGGCAGCTACTTCTCTAGGCCTGCAGGTGACATTAGCTCACGAAAAGGCAAGCAGATGTAAATTGGAATGATTTGTGAATGTGGATCTATCAAAAGTCACTAAAAATGCAAGATTTTATACTTCTTGAAGTTAATCTTCACAGAATTCATATGTGCTTGTAGAAGACAGATTACTACACCAGAAACTAAGGGCTGCTTGATTCACAGCTAACAGTCATCATTGGCTAATACTATGTGCCTAATAATACTCTATTCCTCATTCCACCAGGAAAAGAATGGTCACATGGGGTGGGGGTGGGGGTAAGATGCAGCAAGAAGGTTTATTTCCAAGATGTGCATGTTGCTTAGGAATCTCGATCCTTAAGCGAAGGCACCTGGTAAGCCTGTGAAATTTTTACCTTGAGACTTCTGTCCTAAAGAAAGGCACCATCATCCAAGATTCTTTGAAATAAACAACATAAAGAGAAATTCTGGAGTGTGGCTACTCAGGTACTTTGCTCAGCAGAGATGCATAGCATAGATAAAAGGGATTGTGAATAACCGTTTTTCCATGCAGACTCTTGGGACCAGCTAAGTAACGGCAGAGTTATCAAATGATATCAGTGTGAATTCATTTATATTCAAAGCTTGAGATCGCAAGATTATGTATATCAAGACAGCTGTGTAGTTTTTAAAATAATTCTATCCTTTTGAATTAACACTATTTTTTTTCTCTCAATATGGATTCACTCTGAATATAAAGTATTTGCTTAATCTAAACCTAGGCAAGAAACTGAGCACTTGAAGTACGTAATGTATTTCTTTGTCCTGTGGACAATGGTAGCCAAAGAGAGATTGAGAATTTGGAAAGAAATGTTACTTCATAACGTTTTTGTTTTTGTTTTTCATGAGAATTATTAGTGGGGAGTGATGAAAAGAATGGGCAATACAGTAGTTGTTAGACATTAATTATAAGACAAAAATGACTGGGAACCGACACCACTGTGCAGCATCCATGAGCTTTCTAGCCAGTTAACAATACACAGCAAATTCTGACTGACACTGATGGTTCTTTTACGTGGGAAAAAGAAAATGAATTGGAAGTGAAACCCTTCTGTAAGACTTTGCACAGCCTGCTAAATGCTTTGCCTGGCTCAAAGTACTAAGGGGAAACATGAGGACACATAGACACCTGGTAAAGCTCTTAATTTGTCAGTTTCTTTGGAGACAGACTTTCACATCATAGCTCAAGTTAACCTGGAACTCAATAGCAGCCTAGGTTAGCCTCAGCTCATAGCAATCTACCTCCCCTAGTGTCCATAACTCTGAGGTTCTGGACATGAACTATCACTTTAAGTCCTCTAAATTGCTGTTCCTAAGTGAATTGTTCTGGCATTCAGTGGTCAGGGGTATCGTATGATATCAGACTGGAAACTTTAGAAATGGGAAATGAAGAGGTGATAAAACCCTTCATATTGATAATAGACTGGGATTGTGCAGAACTCTTTTTTATTTATTTATTTTTTTAATGGTGGAAGAGGATAGTTATTGCAGATAAAAGGGGGAACATAAATAGAAGCAGAGGCATGTGAGAGAGACCAGAGTGAACAAACTGAGCTGGACCATGTGAGAAGAGTGGGGAGGAGCCACAGACTAATTAAGGCAGCCTGGGTCAAGAACAGGATTCATTTTAATGAGGCTGATGGATCTATAATTTACACGAAGTGGAACCCCATTGTCTGACTCAAGGTAGGTGTCTGACTCAAGGTTCCTGCCCTCCTCCTAATCCTGTGTAACTCAGTTTTCCTTGCTCCCACCCTGCATTAACAGTTACCATTGGCTTGCCTTTCCCTTTGGATCTGGATTTCTCTCTTCCTTCCTTCTTTCCTTCCTTCCTTCCTTCCTTCCTTCCTTCCTTCCTTCCTTCCTTCCTTCCTTCCTTCCTTCTTTCCTTCCTTTCTTCCTTCTTTCCTTCTTTCCTTTCGTTCTCTCTTTCTTTCTCTTTTTTGTTCTTTCTCTCTGTTTTAAATTTATTGCTTTTGTTGTTTTTCTATTTTTATTAAATTTTGTCTTTTTAAAAAGACAATGCATCATTGTTTCTTTTCCTTCCTTTTTGACCTCTAAGGCCTTCTATATTTAACCTTACACTCCCTTGCTTGTTCACTTTCAAATTTATGGATTAATGGCTACTTTTACTTTGGTGTGTATGTATGTGTGTGTTTGTGTGTGCCAAAAGATTATGAGATAGGAAGTTTCAAGTTATAGAGATCAAGAAAACAACTTTTGGGCTCCCCTTTCTAGTGTTGCCTTTCTTGGTACTCATGTCCTGCCCCTGTCTTCAAAAACTAGAAAGGCAAGACATTAGTTACTACAAATAAAAAGTATTCAGCTTGAGCTACTTCATTTATACATTAAAGGAAACAATAATCTCTATACAAAGAGAATCTGAGGTCTCCCTTGGAACACACACTATTGAAGCTTTCTTGAAGTTGAAAAATAGCATCCAAAATCAAGTCAAACGTGTTCAGTAATCCCTGTACTATACAATACGCAGCAGACAACAGTGATGTCTAAACTTAATTTCTGTTTCTGTTTAATATCACAGTTAAAATAAGCCTCTTTTATCACTAAGCAATCAATAGTAGACTGTAATTTGTTTCCAGAAAATTTTATTTCAGATTTGACAACAGAACATCATACAGATATAACTTATTCATATGTGAAATTCCATCATAAGAAAAAATTTGGAAATAATAAGATTTTGAGTATTTGAAAACTTGTGAAATATTAAGCTGAATGTTTTATAAGAGATTTTGTGAGCTATCTAAAAAGTTTGGCGTTCTTTTATGTTAGCTGTAATGAAAGAATGTATTTTACCTAATACACAACAATTTACATGAAAAGTACCATGAAGAAGTCTAAGTAGAAAAAGTATTTTTCATGTTTCTAGGATAGGCACATATTAAACAAAATAATTAATTCTCTATTAAATGAGCAAGTGAAAAAGTCTCAGTAAAGTCTCAATACATAAATATTGGAGACTGGATAACAGAAATGAATTAATCTGTCCAAAATATAATAAGACAAAAGGTCTGATTCCAAATTACTAGCTTTTAAGACAGGCTGACAAACATTAAACCTTTATTTGTTATATAATTGGTACTTGTAAGCTGGTACAAAGAATAGCATTTTGTACAATGATAAACATTTCGATCACTTTTATTATGTAGACAGAATTAATTTGTTAACCTGTGTATGCCTTGTAAAGGTCAAATTAAAGCCCTATGATTACATCAATCATTTTAAATAAAGTTGCAAAAGTATGTATTTTGCATTTGCATTTATTTAAAAAATAAAACCATTCCACAGATGTCATTCTTTGACTTCAACTTGAAAAATATATCGATGGAAGTGCTTACATCTTAAAACATTTTCTCCCTTGGAAATTAATGTTCTGTCTTCACTTCTGTGGAGGGTTGGAATCCCTAGCATCCTATCACATAGGCTAAGCATTTGTGTTACAATCTGTGGTCTTCACTATGAAGACAATGGCAGCCTGCTCTAGGTTGTAGTGAAGTGATTCAGACATCCCTTGTAAGTGTCTGATATTGAATGTGCATGTCTTTCTACTAGAGCTCTTCAATTTCTGATTTTGCATATTACTTAAAGGCCTAGCTTACAATCATGAATTGTTCTGTGTTCCATTAGGTAATCGTGGTTTCATTTAGGTCAATATGTTCTTTGATATGGTTATACTATTTCACTCTAGTCCTATGTCAATCTGCTGAATTCTTCAGTTTTCTATGGAGGGTTCAGCAAACTGACAGAAGGAAAGGCAAATTTCTAATGAAAGTCTAGGCTGTGATTTTGTCAGTATTAGCTTTATTCATAATTCTATCAAACATTATTAAAAAATCACACACAAAAGAATGGGAAGTTTGTAAGATTCAAGAAAACACTGGTTCATTGTGTATATGATATTGACTTCATCTCTCCAAATCCCAATGATTATTCCTCTTATTTTACATGTTAATTTAGTATGGTTGTGGGTAATAACACTAAAACTTAGATTAATTGTCACCAGGTTTCAGACTCTTTCCTGCCTGCTCAGCTGAAGTCTGTGCTCCTAGGCAACACTGACTCTCCAGGAGAAGTAGTGAAAATTCACCACTTTCATTCAAGTCATAGATGACTTAACAAGTAATAACAGTAAATAACACAGTAATAATTTAACAAGTTGATTCCACTGCATAACTCATTTCTTCCACTTTTGGCTTTTACTTATTTATTTTAAAATCTCCTTGTGTTCTCAGAATACCAAGGTTCATTTTACTTTAGGATTTTTTACTTCTAATACTAAAAATATATGGAGTATGTTATTGGCTGTGGACTGAAAGCATCTATGCTGACCATCATTAGTGGGAGGAGGTGGCAGAGGGGATAGTCTTGCTTACTTCTCTCAGTTGACCTGGATAATGTTACCATGAGCAAGATGCCTGAAGTCTGACCACAAGCATATGATACCTTGCTCTTATTTGCCTATATTATTTTATCCATCACTTAAAATTCACTCTTTCAGGTATTTCATTTGCAAAATCATTTTGCCACAGAGCTTCTGAGAACATTAAAGGGCATGGCTTAGGAAAAGTTATTTGAAAGTATAAAACCAAGTAACTGTTTTCATGTGTCTTTTATACTTTGCTTCTTGGTTTCTGTACTTCACATGAATCAAGTGCTTTTGTCACTGTGCACCACATGATTGGCAGCCCATAGCAGCAAAAGTGAGGCAGCCTTATGGCTTGCTTTGAGCTTGGGCTGACCTTTGTTTTGCATTTCCACTTTTGTGTGTGAGTATGAAGGTGTGTGTTTGTGTTTTTGAATTTTTTTCATAATTTATTTTACTGTGACTACATGTCACTCCAAGTTATTCCTGGTGAATATGTCAAATTCCTTCCAATTTATGTCTGGCCTCATCAATACCAGAACTCCACTAAACCTGCAGTCAGCTTTGTGGCTGGCTATCCAGTATTTGCTGCTTGTTGGGGGAGACATTTTGGTATACTTCCATCAATCCCATATAATTGGTATACTTCTGCACTTCCAGAAGAGCTCATTTTGACTTGTAGTGTTTCTGAGCTGTGCTCAGCTATCATAATAAGTGAAGGTTTTAAAGTATATACCTGTAACTTACTGCTGCTTTCGGTATCCATGCTTTACCACTTCAAGTGAAGTGTTGAAGGCTTGCTTCCATTTATAGTCTTTTAACTGCTTCAATTTTATAATATAATAGCCTCAGGTATTATTGCACTACATGAGATGGTGATATAATTTTTCTTTCAGTTGTAAAGAGAGTTTTCAGAATCATGAAAGGAAGTGTAGTCTATTGCATTCATCTTCATTTTTACACATTCTAGAATACTTTGATTATCTTTTATTTTTATTTTTTTTTCATTTATTTCTAGCATTGAACTCAGTGCCTCATGCATGCCAGGAAAGAACATCACCATAGAACTATATTTCCAGCTAAAATGGGATGTATACACTGTGAGAGGTAAAGTTGAGCCACTCTGTAGATGAACAGCAACAGATTTGAAACTGTGTTCATGCCATGGAGGGTCACCCTGGTCCAAAGGTCCTTCTTTTCTAAATTGTCAGTGTTCACTGCTCTAGAGGCAGTGGGACCTGGGATAATGGAGGTGATAAATGAGGCAGACTAAAGCCTCATGATAGCCACCGTTGTTCAGAGAATCAGATAACTTATACTCAGTTGAGAAAAGTCACCTCAGTACAGTGCAGATGCACAAGGACAAGCTTCAAATGGTAGACAAGCTGCACATGGCAAAGCAATGTTTTTCCATAAAGGCATATAAACAAATAACCATAGCAGTTCAATGAATAATCTGAAGTAAACTCACTCGTATCTGCTACACCCGGGAGGGGCACAAAATCACATTCGGAGAAGTATGTTTTCCTTCAAGAAGCTGAGGTCACAAGACGCTTATCTGTGTTCTCTGGAGTTTTTTCACAAGCACTCAGCACCCTTAGGACTCCACTCTTGGAGCAGGTTCCAACATCTCAGTACTGGTGCTCTTTGGTCATTCTGTGCTGGTAGGTTTATTGGTGAGCAGTTCTTTTAGTTTCTTTTCGTCTGAAAGTTTCTCGGTCCGCTAAGGATCTTCTCTTCCAGTATGGAATGTAGTGATTATTGCTTGGCCCATGTAAAGTGTGGCGCCACTTCCTTCTGGCTGCTGTAGTTCCAGCTAAGGAACTCGGTCACTTGAATGTTCTCAGCTAAGCAGTATTTCATTTCTTTGTGATGCCATCGTTATTTCCCCTTGTGCTTATTTTCTGAGATTTAATTGTGTGTAGTGGAGTCTGTCCCATTTGGATATTTGTCACTCATATGCTATAGTAGTGCACATCTGTATGCACACACATGAGTTCCTGGATCACCTTGAAAGGAAAGATCCAACTCTTCAGAGTTAGTTTATAGAAATTGTGGGCTCAATGATCTTATCTTTGTGAGTCATACCAAGTTTGAAAATTTTAGTTTGCTAAATAAACAGCTCAAAAAATAACACTAGACCAAGTTAAAAATGATAACTATATCTATATTGTGTTTAGACTATAAGTGCCCTATTGTCTGGGTGGTTGAAATCATTAACATCAAATTCAGAAAAGGAGTATAGATACTGGTAAAGCAACCAACAACAATGCAGATGATAAAAGATCCCATGTGGTAAAGAAATACTTCCTGGGTTCTGAGCAGGCCTAAATGAATAAATCTGGAGATGACATAACACAATATGCTAGCCAAGACCTCACACAGTGTTCTCATCTGGGATAAATGTGATGTCCTTGAAATAGTGAACCTCTCCTTTGCTTCTACTGTAGTGAATCGCAGATTAGTATTCTCTGTTTACTCTCTGTTTGGTATCTGGGCTTACTTGCTACAGATACCATGTGAGATTTCTTTACCAACAGTATGACTGTTTGATACTACTGAACTTCTCTTGGGGTAGAGGTGGAGCACATTAACGTGTTGTAAGTTTACAAAGCACACACACACACAAACACAAATACAACAACAACAACAGCAAAAAAAAAACCAAACAAACAAAGAAAACATGCAGTTTTGTGTTGGTCAACTTCTCCTGTGCATATGGCCTGCTTTGAAGTATGTTTGATATGCCTAGAGAACTCTGATGACGGAAACTAATTTTCCTTTTTCTAGAGTCTAGATCAGTACTTCTCAACCTGTACATTGCAGCCCTTTGAGTATCTAATGACTCTTTCAAAGGACTTACCTAAGGCTATCAGAAAACACAGGTATTTACATTACAAGTCTAACAGAAGCAAAACTACAGTTATGAAATAGCAACAAAAATAATTTTATGGCTGGGGGCCACCATAACATAAGGAATTGCATTAAAGGGTCACAGTATTAGAAAGGTTAAGAACCATTGATCTAGATCCAAGAAAATTTAGGAAATAGAATATCTCTATGTTTGGTTACTTGTGCTTGACATTAATTCTTGGGACTATGTTTTACAGGTTCCAGTAGAGAAAATAAAACATTACTTTCTGACATTAGCTTCTAGACCTACTGATACTTGTTATGTTTGCTCTAAGCTGGTAGATATTGGAGATTTAAAACAAGTTGGAACAGATCAAATCTTTCTTCATAGGCTTAAATAACTTAGTTATTATTGTGTCTTTTCATATTTTCCATCTTATTTCAAATATCTTTCTTTTGTTTGGAAGAGGAGATGATGTGTGTCATACAATCTTTTCCCTGTGGCTAGTGTTAACTATACCTTTTGTCTTTAAAAGAGAAAATAAACTAGAAAATTTTTTAAAATCCTCAATTTTTTCTCAAGTACACCAACTATTTAAATTAAAAACAGTCCTAGTTTATGACTGTCCCACCAGATATTATCTTCTAAATGCTTCAATATCATCTCCACACGTGCCTGAGCAAACAGATTTATTGTGAGAAAAGGTTTTCCATAGAAAACTATAGGGATGCACACTGATGACATAGGTATTGATCTTTAAAGTGATGCACCTACTTCTTGAAAAATTGAGTTTATAATAATGGAAGCCAGATGCATATGTTGTCATCTCACCTGTAAACACCATTAAGAATTTATAAATGAATTAATAATAGTATCTCTCAGCATCTTTTAAAGTAAGCATAACACATATAGATTTTGCCCATAAATCTTGTCAGAACGATAGATTCAGGAAAGACTTGGAATATAGCAAAATTATGTTCTTTGAGTTTCTTCTCTCTGGAGGTCAATTCTGCATTCATTTTACTTCAAAGTGACTGTCAAGAAATGTAACTTAAAACTCATAGACTTTATTTGAACTGACTATAGTAATAGAAGCATAAGTTATGGCTGTTTTTGTGAAACTCTTTCCAGTGAATGTAAATGATCTATTGAACTGGCATTTCTCAGAAAGGTAAATTAAAGGAGGCCAAAACAGATTCAGATTTGGATACCCCAAAGAACAGAAGGCCCACCCCATATTGTAGGGATACAGGCAGACAGGTCAAAGCTCCTTTCTATAATTATTAGTAACTAAGAAATAATAAGAGGGGTTACAAAATGTAACACTTGTACTGCTAATCTTTCAAGTTTAATACCTTAAGGCTTAAGTTGAAAAATATGTGTTCAATGATTTGCTTATTGAAACTAAAAATCCCTATAAAACAGCTTATTGAAATGAACATTTATACTATAACTGATGAGATCTAGAGCAATTTATGTAAATTACATTCATGAAGTAAGTGAGTAACTTTGTGTTAATTATTCAACTTCAGTACTACAGTGTGGTTTTCAAAAAGTGTTTTTGCTGTTTATTTTAATGTGTGTGTATGCATTGTCAGAAAAATAGTAAAGCTCACTTTTTCTGTTTTTATAGATCTTTTAAAAATACAAGTTAGTGATTTATTGTTTGATAGTTATAACTGGGAAAGTTTAAGATTAATGTTCCAAACTATATTTAACTTCAGCCTTAAATCCTTCCTTTAAAAATCAATCAACCAACCAACCAACTAATAAATAACAACTAGTGGACAAATAAAAAAATAAGTTGTATATACATAAAACTCTAGAACAAACATGTTGTAAAATCTGAGGACTCTTTTCAGAACTATTAGTAAAGACAATGATGTTCTTTTTCAAGAGGTCTCACTATGTAGCTCTGGCTGTTGTGAAACTCATTTTGTAGACCAGGAAATGGCAATGCTATTCTTAAGCTGATTCAGGGATGCTTGTATTATCCTATATAGTCAAAAAAATTAGAAACAATGATAAAAAATATTGAAAACATTATTTCTGTTGCTGGTCTTTAAAGGTTTCATACTCAATTATTTTGTTAATACAACAATTTGAAGTGGCATTATTATCATTGTTATTATGAGTGTATGTGTACATGGTGATGTGACTGTGTGTGTATGTATGTGTGTGTGCATATGTGTGTGCACGTTTGTAGGTCAGGGGTCAATACTAGGTATCATCCTTTAATATTCTCCATCTTATTACTTGAGAAAGGGAACCTGGCTGAATTTGGATCTTTCTAGTTAGACTGGACTAGCAGGCCAAGTTAACCTTCTGGAACCCCCATCTTCTCCAGTACACAGGTATACAGCTGTGTCTCCTTATATATTTGTACTGGGTATAAAACCAGCCTTCAGGCTTACACAACAAGAACTTTATTGACTGGGATTTCTCCTCAGATCTGTGACCACATTATTTTGATAATTGTATATATCTATATGTACATGTAGAGGAATGCATAATTATATAACACAAGAGGCTAAAGTTGAGAGAAGAGGGCGAATAAGAAGGAGTAATAGTAGTTTGTGAGCTGACAGAACACTTCTAAATTGTAAATCTGCTTACTAAGACCTATAGAAGTCATACCTCTCTATACCAAATGTACTCATACATACCACACTTCAACATATGGAAATCCAAATATAGACTTACAAATGAGTGACTAATTTTACAACAGTGTAATTTTTTTAATTGTAGTACCATACTGTTAGTGGAACATTATCATTGTGGACTGTTATGTGTAAGGCTTATGGATTACTACTTTTTGTTTCTTTGTTTGATTTCCAACAAAGGAAATATATATGTGTGTGTATATATATACATATATATATATTTTATTACAATTATATTATATTACAATAATATATGTATATTATATGATATATATATATATATATATATATATATATATATATATATAAAAACTTCTAACTCATGATGATCTTGACTTGGCCTCTTAAGGACTGGAATTTCAGGCATGAAACAATGAGCTCAATGTACTGTTTTTTTTGTTTTGTTTTGTTTTAATCTAAACTTCTGCATGGTTTAACTCATCCAAGGATATATTTATTGTGTAAAAGATTCAGATTAACATAAGTTGTCACAATTCTACCCTACTGGGTCTCTTTGGAAGGCAGCCAACTGGGTGGAGCCTCAGAGGACCTAATTTGTTTTTGAGAGTATAAAGGTTGCTCTCTAATATAAGGTTTATCTGTTTTGATTCTAAGTTATCCTGAGGCCAGAGGCTACAGGTTTCTGAAAATTAACACTCAATTGTTAAACATTATGTAAAGGATTAGTTCTTAAGACTCCTTTCTCTATTGCCCAGAAGTCTCACCTCTTGCTGGCCAGACAAGAGGGAGGATTGGAACAATTAACTATTTTTTTTAAGTTGAATCCCAAATTGGATTTTATTATTAAATGATTCAGTTATTTCTTGAAATGAATTAGCATGTATTTTAAGTTAATTTTAAAAATTTTACTATATGATACAGTATATAGGGCTGGTGTAAATAATGTAATTTAATGTAGGAGACATGACCCTGTTGGCCCAATATGCAAAGTTAGTTCACTTTCTTCCCACACCATTCTACTTTTCTATGAACTGAACAGTATTCCTTGCTTAAATATTTTTTTAATTTACTTTTTACTTGTTTTCTTCACATTCCACTTACTGCCCCACTCCTGCACATCCCCTCCCACAATCTAGCAATTAACTTTTATTGAACAATGAGAAGAAACTCATGCCTGCAGAAAGAAAAAAACTTTTACATAATCAAATGTGCATAGACACATTCATACAATATTTATATACATATTCACCTTTTTTTGGGTCCAGCAATCTGTCTCATCAACTTACAAACTTACATACTTACAACTTACACACCTATACTTACATATGCATACACACATACACACACACACACACACACACACACACAGAGAGAGAGAGAGAGAGAGAGAGAGAGAGAGAGAGAGAGATCTACACACACACACACATATATACTTAGTGGGAAGAGCAAAAGACCAAGCACCAGCTCAAAAAGAACTCGGTCATTTTGGATGAAAAATAAGCTCCATCCAACCTTCATTATATAGAGAAGAAAAGGCTTTGACCTCCTATTGCTAAATGAAAGAAACCCAATAGTCTGTTCCCTTAGGCTATTTTTGATGTCCTTTTCTGATGCTTGGGGTAATGAATTATGGACCCTTTGAGAAGAAGCCATAATGCCTCCAGGAAAACAAGCATTCCTTCCTTATTTCTGGTGTTTTTTTCCTTCAGCAGTCCATAATCCCATCTATTGTCAGTGTAAATGTTAGCTATGGCTCCTATTGCCAGTTTTAAAACCTGGGTTAGAGCCTTTAGTTCATCTTTCTGGGCAGAAGTTCTAGGTGACAAAGCAGTTGCCCAAATAACAGAGACCAAGTTCATTTTTGCTGCCCCTGTGTACCTGATTCCATTCTGGATGAAGTTGCTGCCACCCATGAAGTAGATCCATTCTTTGTCTGGCCAGATTATGTCACTCAAGTCTAGCGTGCTGTTCTGGATGTGCCCTAGAACTAGAGAGCAATCATGCTGAACATCAGAAGATGGGTGAGGTAACAGGGGATTTAGGGGGAGATGATAGATTATATATTATGTGAGATGGAATCAAAAATAGAGCCTGAAAGCGCACCAATCTGGTGTTAGATAGCTCCTGTCTGGGTGGATTCTTGGGGGAGGGTTCCGTTCAATAGCCTGGGAGTGGTAATAACATGCTCCTGCCCCGTGATTTTTATCAGCATCCTTGAATGGCAGGACAACTAGGATTCAAAGATAGGCTGGCCATTCTTGGGCCACTGGCTCCAGCTTCTTAGCCACAGGTTTTTTCCATGGTCCCAAAGATTGTTGAGCACCCTGTCTATTATCCCCTTTCTCTGAACTACATACAAGTAGAAAAGTTTATGAATGTCTGGGAGGGCCAAAGTCAGCTTCTCCAACAATGGCTCTTGCCAGAGTCTTAAAAGCCATGTCCATTTCATGGGTCTATTCTACTTTGTCTTCTTGGCCCCTGACACTCAAAGTCTACAAAATCTGGCAGATCCCAGAAATTCCTGTACTTGTCTTTGGGTAGATGGAACTTGATGCTAAGGATGATTTGCTTTCGGGGCATCCAGCAGCGTGAGTTGGCCACTCCCCCTTGAATATGTACCCCAGATAGGTGATCTTAAGTTGACAAAGCTGGGCTTTCTTAGCAGATCGTCTGTAGCCAAGTTGACTTAGCTCCTGTCGCAGGTCTTGTGTGCCCTCCTGGCATGTCTCCAAGCTGGGCCTACAATACATACTGGAGCATGGTTATTTGGGTGTGGACCCTCCAGTACTTACCCAAGTCCTCATGCAGTGCTACCTCAAATGTGGTGGGTGAGTTCTGGAATCCTTGAGGCAGGCACATCCAAGTCAGTTGTCCCTTTAAGCCTCTCTCCAAGTTTTGCCATTCAAAGGCAAATAGAGGCTGACTTTTGGGTACCAGAGTTAGATTCCAAAGCCATTCAGTGGCTGGAGCCTCCAAGGGATGTCAGGAGCAGTTTGATTAGCAAAAGCCATGTTCATAGCTGACTGGTGCTCTCTGCTTCTGGATCAAAAGCAGTGTAGGTTCTACAGGCTTTAAAAGTCTTTCTAGACATTCCATGGGGTTCTCATTCTTTCCCTGCATCACCTGGCTAACTATACATAAATTTGTGGGCCTTCTCATCTGGCCTCTGGGAGGCTCTGTCATAAGAAGCTGGTGGTAGACTCAGAGCCTCTCCTTACCTTCAGCAGTATTAAAATCCCAGTAGGCTTGAGTCAAAGGAAAGGCTGTATCAATATCATCCTGAACTTGTGTGGGCAGCCAATCTGCTCCCAGAACAAATGTCCTGGAAGCTCCTAAGATCCATTCTCGCTCCTTTGCTAAGAAAAGGACCTGGAGCAGTTGCTGACAGTTATCCCAGGTGGGCTGCTGAGTCAACATGATTGAATCTAGAAGACCTGTGAGAGTTGATGGTCATTCTAAAATTGGGGAGTCTGCAACTTCCAATTGTAAAGATCATTACTGGCAAATGGCACATATGTCATGAACTGTCTCCTCTGAGCATTTGGGGTCTTGTAGCCCAGACAGGTAAGGCCATTGAAGAGTTGGCTCCCTGTGCAGTACAGACTCAAGTGTAAGTCAGGAAAGTCAGGGAGTCAGGAACTGTGCCTCCCTCCACCTGTGCTAGCTGGACAGGGGTTAGGAACAGAAACAGAAGGAGGGAGACAGAGATCCACCTTGGAGCAGAAAGGGGGAGCAAGACAGGGAGCAGAGGCTGACCCTTCATTAGAGGAAGAAGAGTGTGGAGCTGTGAGGCCTGTAACAAAAAAGGACTCATCCAAACAGGCAGCTTCTCAACCAGGTATTACCACACGGTGATATGGTTCAGGTGGCTCGAAGTCTCATAAGCTAAACCTTCACACTGTAAATGATAGGGAGATGGTAAGTTCCCTCCTCAGGCCACATATGGGCCATTCATTCCTGCAAAAGATGAGGTAGTTTGCAGGAACAAACAACCAGACCTGAGAATTCTGTGACTCAACAAAAGTCCTTAAAATGGTTCAGGATCAGGCACCGAGGGGTGTTTCACAAACAGAATACACATTGATAAACACAGAAGGACATTCTCAGGAAACCAAAACCAAAACCAAAGGGCTGTCTCAGATAGTCTTCCTCCCTGTACGTGGGAGACCCATAGACCCATAGCCAGTTCAGAATCCAGATAAAAACTAGCATGTTCTCTTACTTCTGGTAGAAGAATTAAACCTGAAACAGAAATACAGATGTAGACAAGACAAAAAGACAATCAGGTGCCTAAACTTACTGATTAGAACAACACTCCACTATTTGGGTCAGGAGGTCTCCAGCAAATCCCAGACAAGCCCCCAAATGTATCTCTAGGCATTCTAGGCATTCCAGAACCACTACTGGGTGTGACTGGAAAGTGTTGCTGAGGAATCCTGGGGTGTTTTTTGTTTTGTTTTGTTTTGTTTTGTTTTGTTTTTTGGTAACCAACTTGCCTGGGCTTGTGTAGAATTAATTGCCCAGTTCTTAAGCCTAGTCTCCTCAACTGGCAATTTGATCCCTGTCATGGAGTCAGCCTAGACTTCTTCTCAAATTGTAAATCTGGATAACGCCTGCTTTCTATCCTAGTGTAAAAAGTTCACAACACATGAAAGATTAAAGAGTACTAATTATAATTTTTATTATAGAGGGTTTCAAAATCACTTGTTAAAGTTTAAGAATTCTATAGAATCACTATTAGTAATTAAGAAATCATTTGTCTATATAGCATCACTACAAGATAGTACATCTCCATTGATCTATAGAAAAACCTGCCCAATAGGGTGTGCTAATGATAAGGGATTGTTATACTAACTTAATAATGACAGCAAAGGCATAATAACAAGAATCAATTCTGAGATAAACTCTCTAAAAACCTTGCAATTTAGAGTTATCTATCACAGATCATGCAATTCAATGTGTTATCACCAGAACATCACTTGTATGTCTTTAGCCTTTCCTAGATGACTTCTGACAATATGTGTTGGAAGAATTAGAAGAAAATAAAACAAAACAACTCACAAATATGTTCTTTATTTACAATTTTAAGACACACACACACACACACACACACACACATACACACACACACGAGGGTTAACTGGCCAGTCAATCCAGCAAAATCAAGATCTAAATTCAGTCAGATTCCCTTTCTTAATAAGATGGAGAATAATTGAAGGTAGACACATAGTATCAACCTCTGACTTACACATGTGCACACACACACACACACACACATACACATATACAAACACACATACACACACACATAGTCACATGACCATATACATACACAATAACAATAATATAATGCCATGTCAAATTGTATAAACAAAATAATTTAGTATGTAGCTTTTTGAGCCCAGAAACACAAATTACAAATGATGTTTCATATATACATATATGTATATATATATACATATATATAATAGAAACACATGCACATATCTACACACACATATATAAATATGGAGAGGGAGATAGATAGATAGATAGATAGATAGATAGATAGATAGAGAGTCCTGGCTCATTGGAGGCTCAGGAAGAAGGATCACTTGAGGCCAGAAGTTAAAGCCAACTTATAGACGAATAGCTTAGATGAAAGCTGTAAGAGTTGACATAAATATGTTCTTAATGGTTCTGTGATAACATTAGAGATTGGTAATATGATATATTTCTTTTAAATCATTAACTTGAAATTATTTTAGAAGATGTTTTGAAGAATAAGAAAATGGGGATTTGAATTAGGACCTGATTTTCCAATGGCTCATCTGTACACTGAGTTCAGAAACACATCAGTGAAATCTGAGCACACACTACATTGCCCTGACTCTTTCTGTTATTTCCTAGTTATCATTTACATATTTATTTATCAATTTTATCAATTTATCTCTTTCTCTTGTATGTAGTGGCTATAATCCCATAGTCTCACAGAAAAGAAAACGTACCAATATGCAAATTGAAGTACTTCCTGTTACTAGCTGTGAGAAAAGAGTACTAGCTCTTCCTGCTTCTGCCCCCAAAGGTGGGCATGCAGTGCCAACCTGCGAGCAGTTTTTAGTAGATTGGCTTGGAAGACAAAGTCAAAATGCAATTCAATTTTAACCTAAATTTTGAATGGAAGATATAGATTTTTACTAGATTTTATCTTGGCCATAGGATTCGATATAATGATAATTTTTTTTTTTAGCAATATACTGTGTCAAACAGAAGAGGGTGTCAGATTCCCTGGAGCTGGAGTTGCAGGTGGCTGTGAGCTACCAGATGTGGATCAGCTTGAAAGGAACTCAGGTCCTATGTAAAAACAAGTGCTCTTAAGAATTGAGCTATCTTTTGAATTCCTCGTGATTTTATTAGTTGAATGGATTGTCATAATAATAGTATTCTTGTATTCATTACATAACAAAACAATGTAAGAAAGAATGAAAGTAATATAATCTAAATAATATAAATAACAACCTTTTAGCAGAAAGTTGAGATTTAACTCAAATCTGGTCTTTTAAAACATCTTTATATTTCTGTGAGGATTCATTCTCCACACTGGATGACAGTCCAATAGATGTTTCTGAATTACGTATGACTCAACAGTTGGTGTCAAAAAGCTGCTTGAGGTAATTTACAACTATTATTTCCTCCTGTAAACACTGACACATTATTCTTCTTTGGCAGACATTTTTCTAATATTATACAAAACTACTATGAACATAGATTATATTTTTCCTGGTTGAGGAAAGTAATGGTTAACTTTGATTGTCAAGTTGACTCCATTAAGCAATCCCTATGATGTTAGTAGAAAATAACTCTGGCTGAGTTTCAGAGAGGTTTCCCAGAAACAGTTATAGGTTCTGACCTATGCAGATGATTAATCTTCAGATAGATCCATATTGTGGTCATAAGTAAGTAGTAAAAAAAAATCAGAAGTGAGACATTGTAGGAGACAGGTCGTCAGGAGTGGGACCTTTGA
This sequence comes from Montemys delectorum, assembly GCA_019843815.1. Taxonomy (NCBI): domain Eukaryota; kingdom Metazoa; phylum Chordata; class Mammalia; order Rodentia; family Muridae; genus Montemys; species Montemys delectorum. The sequence continues at coordinate 20,236 of JADRCD010237664.1, read as the reverse complement.
ATTATACCTCACCCTGATCCTTTGCTCATTGCCTACTGTCTAAAAATAAGTGAAGAATATAGTTTAACTGCCATGATTTCTGCCCAAGTGCATGAGGCCATATGACTAAGAGTAGAACACTCTGAACCCATTTGCCAACTAAGTTTCTCCTTTGATTTCTGTTAGGTATCTTATCACAGTGATACAAAGACTGACTGTGGCACCAAGTACAGAACAATGCTACTTAGAAATCCTACTACTGTTAAACAATTCTGATTTCAAAATTTAGCTTTACTTCTCTGTATTTTTCAACCAGTAACTTGTCCTAAATTTCATAATTCTTATTTTATCACAGAGAACTTTTTAACCATACTAGCAAGTGACATTAGATATTTAGTTCCTGTCTCCCTCCTCCCACAATTCTGTCTATAAGCAGCTACTTGACTATAAGCAGCTACTTGGAGTTTGAGACCTAACAATAATCACCATGAGATATTACCACAGAACATAGCTCACTGTAGTATGGAAGGTGTAGAATATCAAAGAAATCATTACACTGTGGTGTAACCTGAAGTTATTGGAGTTTGGGGACTGAAGGCAGCACCTAATGCATGACAGGAAGAGGGAAGGGTGAAACTACACAAGCCTGTGGTTAAACAATAGTGAGACAAGAAAGAAAGCCGTCTTATCAACAATACAGGGAATTTAGTTAGTACAAGCATAGCCCTTCTAATACAACAGAAGTGAGTTACAGTATGTTATGATAGGCAGGAAGAATTTTTACAAATTTGGATATTCTGAAAGTTGTTCCTTGACAGATATGATAAGAATGGTGGAATTTCCTGGGAAGTTTATTAAACCTTCTGAAACACAGAAGCTAGGTCAAAGTAATCTAAATATTTGCTAATGTGACCTATGGGTTAATAGGAAGCAACACATCTCAAAGGTTGTTTGAATGTATCACAAATACCATGCACTGAATTTTGCTTCTTCATATTTGCTTCTAATTTTTTCAGTTTATTACATGTACTTATAGTTACAGAGGATATAGGCTTTGAGGATGAGACATTCAGCTGAGTAGATGAGACTCAATTTGAAAGTAGCTTGGAGGAGTCATGGAGAAGGATCAGCTGGTAAATCATTTGCCACACAAACATGAAGACCTAAGTTTGAAACTATCATATCTATTGGTAGAATGAATTGGCAGTATGTATCTCTAACCCCAGCCCTGTCTGATGGAGTTAGATCACTGACAATAAGTTTAGTTGAAATGGTGAGTCCCAGGTTCAGTGAGAAGTCATGCCTCAGAAAATGTATAGTGAATTATAACATATGGTGAAATATGACCAACTGAGGAACACATATCTTTGCCAAACTTTGACTTCCACAGATACTATGGGTAAGTGTACACACACACACACACACACACACACACACACACACACACACACACAGAGAGAGAGAGAGAGAGAGAGAGAGAGAGAGAGAGAGAGACACAGAGAGAGAGACACAGAGAGAGAGACACAGAGAGAGACAGAGAGACACACAGAGAGAGACAGACAGACAGATAGACAGAGACAGAGAGAGATTGAGAGAGAGAGAGACAAGTCAGACAGAGACAGAGACAGAGATAACTAATAGTTTATGAACACCAATTGCTACCAACCAAAGTGTACACATGGAGGGACCCATGGCTCCAACTGCATCCTAAGCAGAAGATGGTCTTGTCAGACATCAATGGGAGGAGAGGCCTTAGTCCTGGGAAGGCTTGATGTGCCAGTGTAGGAAAATGGCAACAGTGGCTGGGTGGGTTGGTGAGCAGGGGAAGGCAGAATATGATAGGGGGATTTTAAGGGGAAACCAGGAAAGGGGATAACATTTGAAATGTAAATAAAGAAAATATCTAATAAAAATAATCAAAAAATTTAATCTTTAATTAAGCACTACCTAGAGTATCTGATACAGTAAAAAAAAAAAAATAAATAAAATGAACACCAACTGTGGTGTGGACCATACCTTGACAAATTCCCCCTTCTTCCAGGATTATAGTTTTCATTTCTGGAATTCATATTTGCATAGTGTCTTCACCTTTTCAGAGGTGTGAGTATATATATGTATACATATATATGTATATATATATATATATATACACACACACACTCATTACAGTTCTCTCTTCTGAAGTTTCTAAGTGGAAAAAGCACAAAATACGATGTTTGGCTTCTGCTTATGTATGGAGCTGCTACTTTGGTTCATTTGTGGAGGGACCAGAAAATACTACAGAAAACTAGATGAGAAATGATGAGAGCCTAAAGCAACACTAGGCAATATGAGACTAAGTAAAAAAGAGCCAATCAGAGTATTGTTTTCATTACCAAAGTAATTATAAAACACAAGGAAGTCTAGAATGCACCCAGGTTTCAGTCTGATCAATATAAATTTGTTCTCTTTTTCTCTGTTGTCATTAGAGGATTATGGTTTATTAAGAGATGTCATTGGTGTAGGGTCACACACAGAGATAGAGTTGACCTCATTAACCCAATGTACACAAAGTAAAATCAAAAGAAATTATAGCCACACTAAAGAGATCAGTTTGGTGTCCTAGATAAAATGATGCAATGAGGCTAAATAAATGTAATGCATTCTGCCTGTCCTTTCAACCCTGTTTGGTTCTTCAGCAGAATATTTATCTGGGAGGGAGTGTAAGCACACACTGTGCTGCAAGTATTAACTGATGAATATACTGATGTCCTCTTAACCTGTAATAGGGAAGGGAAACAAGTTGTGTAAGGGAAAAAATATACATAATTTCTAAGCATTCTTTACAGACATTCTGCAAGACAAATAGCTAGATCATCCTTAGATATGCAGGTTTTTCAAGAACTATTTCAAGAAATGCAAGAGAAAGCTCCACAAACAAGTAAGTTTAAGTTTGTACTACTAAAAAGAGTTATTTCTTCCCTACAGCTGTGCACTGAGGTAGGCAATTATGTCTGTTAGAAACTACAAAGGGCATGGAAATGTTGGCCCTTCCAGCTGCTCATGAAATTAGCTGGTATTTGTATGCTCACCTCCAGGTGCCTGTCTCAATAGAACTGTAGCTGGAACTCAACCCTCTTTCTTAAGAAAAAAAAATCTCTACTAGTCTAAGGGCTGATGGTGCCTGCTGTTTATAATTCCTCTAGCACAACCTAATTTATTTAAAAATAACACTCTTTCAAGTTCGAATGGGAGAATTGTTCTTAAATGGAATGAAAATTAAGAGCAGGCTAGATTTTGAGAACTATTTCTTCACTCTCAGTTTCTGCTGATAGTAGGTCCCATAATGCAATAAACAAAGAAAACAAACAAACAAAAAACCTTGAATTTTCATAGATTAGTCATATAGTCCATTTTTCTACTGATGACAAACTCACCAGTGAGCTTTTCAGTTTTCCATTTTGGATCACAATACTTTGCTTTAAATATTCCTAAAATGCATTTTCCATGAGCTATGTCTGAGATATTTTGTAATGTGATCCAGACTTTGAACATATGAGACTTGGAGATCGTTTTGCCAGTCTTGTCATATGGAAATGAATGAAATTATGAATAAAACAATGTGTTTACCAATGTGCTTATTTTCTTTGTGGACTCAATAAAACCATAGTGTACGATACTTTTGAACTGTCACATTACAGCTTCATCTTCAGAAAGTTCTGTGGCTTTTACCTTCTATAACAAGCGCATTTTAGCTTTAGGAATCATGTTCTTCTTTTCTTTGCATGATGCTCATCAGATTTAACAGAGCAGTTGACAATCTACTTGGCACATTCTGGCAATGGTAGGAAAACGTCCCTTAAGGAGACCTGAAGTTCTAACCCTCCTTTGAGCAACTCCCTGTGGAGTGGGGACTGATGACTGGCAGGAGCTGACCTGGACACACATTATTTCAGTCCCTGGCTCCTGAACACAGAAATTCCCTAGATGACTGCAAAAATACCACCAAGTGCATCAGATGTGCAGAGGTGCCAAATGTGATGGGAATTGGCATTTCAGAACAGCCTACCTCAAGAGAATGCTAAGAAAACAGACCATGTGTCTGTCACTGGGAAATATACCATTTGAATTTTTCTGTGTTGCTAGACTTAAGCCTCTGGACTCTGAAGGTAGCTACCCTGTTGCCCTTTAGGATCCCAAGTGGGAAAGCAAAGAATTTTTGAGTTTCTCTGTCTTATCATCACATGAAGAATAGACTGGACTGATGGAATTTTCTAAGAAGTTGTGCCTTGGGCAGCAGCTACTTTAGCCTGCAGTAAGTAGAGCTAATGAAAATCCCTGCAGGATGGCTCTCAGGATCCCTAGCACTCTGTGCTGCTCACAGTACCCTGGGAAAGATCTAGCCACAGGCAAAGGTCTCACAGAAAGATTCTTCCTTGGATTTTCCAGGAGTAGTGTCATTTTTTTTTTTTATCGTGCAGACCATCACTCCAAGGTTGAAGCAACAACTTGCTCCTGATTATATGGATTTAATTATATCACTCACCTTTTGTGGTAGTTTGTATATTCTGTACATACAAATAGGTTTTGTGTTCTTGGCTTCCAGAGTAGCCAGACTTAAGGGCAATGTATAAATGTGTCATGAAGTATTGGACTTTTCTCCTGAAATCTAAATGAGATCATAAATAACAAGTGAAATTCAATGACATAGAACTTTAGGATAAATGACTCTATACAAATGTGCATTTCCAATCAGATTTGGATAAGTTCGTCAAACTGTAGTCTTTTGGTATGGACTTTGATCAAACCTGTTTTTTTTCTTTCTTTTTTATTAGATATTTTCTTTATTTATATTTTTAATGTTCTCCCTTTCCCTGGCTTCTCCTCGGAAAAACCTCGTATTCCCTCCTCCCTGTCCCCCTCCTGCTCATCAAATCACCCTCTCTTGCTTCCTGGCCCTGGCATTCCCCTATACTGGGGCATAGAGTTGTTCACATGATCAAGGGCCTCGCCTCCCACTGATGAACAACTAGGCCATCCTCTGCTACATATGCAGCTGGAGCCATGAGTCCCACCATGTGTACTCTTTGGTTGGTGGTTTAGTCCCTGGGAGCTCTGGGGGTACTGGTTAGTTCATATTGTTCCTCCTATGGGCCAGCAAACTCCTTCAGCTCCTTGGGTCCTTTCTCTATCTCCTTCATTGGGGACCCTGCCTCAGTCCAATGGATGGCTTTGTGCATCCACTTCTGTATCTGTCAGGAGACAGCTCTATCAGCATCCTGTCAGCAAGCACTTGCTGGCATCCACAATCGTATCTGGGTTTGGTGATTGTATATGGGATGGATCCCCAGGTGGGGCAGTCTCTGGATTGTCCTTCCTTCAGTCTCTGCTCCACACTTTGTCTCTGTAACTCTTTCTATGGGTATTTTGTTCCCCCTCTTGAGAAGGATGGAAGTATTCACACTTTTGTCTTCCTTCTTCTTGAGTTTAATGTGGTTTATGGATTGTATCTTGGGTATTCCAAGCTTCTGGACTAATATCCACTTATCAGAGAATGCATACCACGTGTGTTCTTTTGTGATCGGGTTACCTCACTTAGGATGATATTTTCCAGATCCATCCACTTGCCTAAGAATTTCATAAATTCATTGATTTTAATAGCTGAGTAGTACTTCATTGTGTAAATGTACTACATTTTCTATATCCATTCCTATTTTGAGGGACACCTGGGTTCTTTCCAGCTTCTGTGTATTATAAATAAGACTGCTATGAACATAGTGAAGCATGTGTCCTTATTATATTCAAACCTGTTTTTATTTTGTTTGAAGATATGACATAGTCTTCCTGTTTATAACTGTGTCTTTGTGTAAATGAGAGTTCATTGCCAAAATGTTACCATGATTTGAGTAAGCTATTAGTGATTTATTTTTTCAAATACTTTTGTTTTGTTTTTAGATATGCATCTCTTTTTGTTTGAGAGTGTGTCTCTCTGGTATGCGTGTGTGTCTGATTGTCTGTCTGTGTGTCTGTTTGTATATATACATGAAATTGCATGCTGGCAGTGGACAAAAAAGTGTATCAGATTCCCTGGAGATAGAGTTAGTTGTCAGCTTCCAGGTGAGGGTGTTAAGAACCAAACTCTGGTCTTCTGGAAGAGCAGCGAGGGTTATTAGCTTCTCTCCATGGTCTAACTACAACCTCCTCTACACTCACAATCCATGGTACAGTTCCAGGTTACTGAAAAGAGGATGCAGAACTATCCCTTAAAACTAAAAAACAGAAGAAACGGAAAACAACAAACAAACAACAATAACAACCCCAAGAGGAATAGTGTAGCAGTGAAAGAGTACTCCAAAGTCAAAATGATACAAGGAGGATAACAGATTAAATGGGCTTCTAAAGTCAAAATGGCCAATGCAAAATTTCCTGGCACCTTTGTTGTTTGAAATAATATTTCAATTTATAAGCAAACACAAATAATTATACAGGCACTGCAGGTGAATAATGACAACGTCCCTTCCATGTTGAATAAGTCTAACCCCTAATTCATCAAAACCTAAAATTGTCTAATTTTAACTTTGCAAACTTAAATTTGAAATGTGATAATGAAACAGGCTTTGAGCAGAAGAGATAATCCTGAGTTATCCAGTGAAGCTAATGTTATAATACAAGTGTTTGAAAATGGAGATCAAATCCTAATTAGATTAGAAAGATGAAAAGGAAAGAAAGATGAGGGATTCTCAGTACAAAGTGACTGGACATGGATGGAAATGAAGATGGGGTATGAGACCATAAGCCAGGCTACAACTATGGCTCTAAAAGCCACGTACGGCTCTAGACTGACAACCTTAGGAAAATGTGAATTAAAACACAATAAATAGAAACTGTTGTTTTGTGTTGAGAACATATTGAGCATAGAAAGAGAATCCAAACGCTAGAAACTTTTCTAAAAATTTACTTACTTGCTTTGTGTGTGTGTGTGTGTGTGTGTGTGTGTGTGTGTGTGTGTGTAAGACAGATATTGTTCATCATTTTGCACCTATTTTTTGAGACAGGATCTCTCCCTGAACCTGTAGCTCATTGATTTGTGTAATATACTTGGCTAATACACTCCAAGGATCTGATCATCTCTGCATATTGCCTCACACCCACCTCCAGGGTTATGTAAGTGCATTTCCATGTCCATATTTTATATTTTGGTCATCTCTTTGCTGTCTGCTGTCTCTCCAGTCTTACTTATTTGTAAACAGAAAGGGAGACTTTTTTCATGACTAAGAAAAGGAAAAGCATGAAAGTCAACTCTTTAAAACCTGTAGGTTGGATTGTTGTAGATATGCCACATAGGAAACAAGGAGAGAATGAGCTAATAAAGGAGTGTTCATGTTCTTAGGAAATAACAGGGATTTTCAGGACTTATGGAACACTGAATCTCCTTTCCCTTCCTTTGTGTTTCTTTCTAGACATCATCATGATAGCTGTCAACTGTTAAGGCATTGGAGCTGTGGCATTAGCATGCATATGCAGTTATAGTGAAGTCACAGGTCATCTGGTCATCCTGGCAGCAATTTCAAATCAAATCACTCTCAGATAGCTCACCTGAAAGGGCAGGTGGGATTCTGACACGTACGGAGATTGTGTTCTCAAAGATAAGCATGATTAGTGTGGAGTAGAAGTTCAGGCAGGAGATTTGGCAGTACTCAGCATGGAACCTTCTGTCATTCTTAGGTCTAGTTCTTATTCCTGAGTGGTCAGTCAAGGATCTAGTTTGTGAAACTTTTTTTTTTAATTAGGTATTTTCTTTATTTACATGTAAATGTCTCCTTTCCCAGGTTCCCCTTCAAAAAACAAACAAACAAACAAACAACAAACAAAAACAACAAGAACAAACTCCATACCAATCTTTATGCTATTAAAGGCCTAATAGTGGAGTGAAAACTTCTTTAAAAAGTCTTGTCTAGATTTATTTATTGCCTAGTTATAGTTTAGAAACATAACTATCAATAACTAAAACTTGTATTATATGTCCATCAGTCTTTCTTTAGGAATAAGAATAGGAACAGACAGTGGAAGGCAAACAGGCCCCAAAGCAGCACAACAGGGAAGCTATTCAAAGACCCCAAATAAACAAATTCCAAGTAACAATTGGTAGAGCCTCTTTAGTTTTGCTTTATATATCTTGGGTAAGGACTTGGAGTTTGATTATGGAAGCAGGTTACCTGCTCTAAAAGCCTATAGACTCCTTTCTTCATAAAGGAAGTGTCTATTATTGTTCCTGTGCAGTATTTCCATAAATTGAAACCAGACATTTAATTCTACAGGGAGAAGAATCATAAGCTACAAGATGTAGTGCAGAAAGTAATATGAAGCCAAATAAATCAGCTGCTATGTCACTGTATGTGTGCCTATCAAAAACCATGGGACTTTTGGGTTAATTTCTCATAAAGGGCAAAGGTCTTGAAACCTGGCCTGTGCTTTGTAGACTGAAAGAACCTTTGCAGTGCCTTTGTTAATGACGCAAATACAAAGAAAGTCAGTTTGTGAACAAAAATAAATTTGTTTGGGAGCTAGAGTAACTAAATTGGCATTTTCTCCCCATAGATAGACACACACAAATGTCAAGTGTTTGCACCAGGGATGTTTGAATGAAAGCCAAAGTAGTAGAGTTGTAATATACTAAGGGAGGTTAACGTATTCATTTCCTGATAAGGTAGTAGGACAGAGCATCTGGACTCCTCATGGCTGCCAAAATTTTTGTCAGCAGCACAAGGTACCTTGTCTCATAGCTTCTCACATTAAAGCATGCTGCTCTGATGTGATGTTCCTATATGAAGTTTAATGCCCTTGTGTTTCTTGTATTCCATGTTTGGTATAGAAGAGTGTTACAAGGAAGTCACAGTACTCAATACCAACCTTCTGATCAGGACATAGGTTACCATTTCCATTTAGAGATTTTTTTCCTCAATGAAGTGTCTCTGGACAATCACATCATGTTCATAGTGCTTATGGGAAGACATATTTAATGTACAAAGGTAGTCTCAGAGTGAGTTCTGGCCATTATTGAGTAGACATCCTATATAAGTGCTTTATAGGAACTTATAGTGGCCTCCCTACAAAGCACTCTTTGCAAACTATCTTTTCTTCTGTTGGTTGGTTTCAGGCAGTCAGGTGTCAGGACCCTGACGTTAAAGCCTCTTGATTCTAGTAATTTCTTGTGGGTCAACATAAGTTATACCATCTTGATTATATTGATGCTTGAATTCTTAGAATGGTAATAGTCCCAGTTCACTTAAATAACTACTCCCCCCACCCATGTCTTTTAAATGCCCAGACATGACTTTTCTTTTATATCCACAATAATCCATGTCCTTTTATTGTATTTTCTTCTTGTATATTCAAGACCAAATATATGACCCATACAAGAACTAAAATTCCTCCCTTGACCTTTTAATTGTTAAACTTAGCAAAGTCTGGTTAGGTAAAATCTAGAGTAGATTCCTGTTGTCACTTTGCCTTCAGCCCACTGAGGCCTGCATTGTACTTTCAGTCTACCAAAACATAAGATAATGGTTTTGCATAAATTTAAACATGGGCAATTTATTAGGACAAAATAGAACTAAGCCACTTAACTACAGACTTGAGTATCAACCTCTGCTATTTTTCATCCATCATCTACCCTTGCATTAGTATGACCAAATGTCATAGTGCAGCACCACCTAAGTGATCATGAATGCTTTTGGTACAGGGGCTGACGAAGAGGAGCAGGCAAGCAAGTCTCTTGGCTCTTATTGTATTTCAGATATGATTGTTCCCCTTTAACTTGTCTTCTGAAAAATGTACCATCCTGCTCCTGAGATGCTTATACCCACTGTTAGACTACTTTTCTTTTATTAAAACTAATGATAAAAGAAAATGATAGTTCTGATTGTAATGATGAGGAATATGGGGCTTATAATGTCCATATTCCTAGAAAAGTGGTGGCATTCATTATAGAGTATAAAGTGGAGATTTGCTCAAATGGATACTTATCGGGCCTAGGCCTGCTGAGTTTGCTCCTTTGTGAAAGGAAAACAGAATTGTTCCTTTATAAATTCTATGAAACTTATTGTCAAAAAATACATCTAAAACTCATATGCAATTAAGGATTTTAAAGTATTTGAAGCTCCTATGAAAAGAATCTACCACCCTAAAACATGCAGGCTTCTGTGACTTAGGACATCAAATCAAAGCATTCTCACTGTAATATATGTATGCAGAGTATCTGAAAAGTGATGCTTCAATCAGAAGGAAAATTTCCAGAGAAATACTGAAAATAGAAAACCAGAGAGATAGTACTTCACTCAAGATTCAGGGGCTACAGTGCTCTGAACTTCAAGTCATTTCCAGTGTTGTCAGCCAGTCTGTTTTGGTCATGGAGGAGAAAATATTGGACCTTTATGAGTCAGTGATGGAATCACACCACACTTTAACAATCTTTCTGATAGGAAATGACTTCATATGTAGGTATTCCACTCAACTGAAGGATGTTGATCAGTCTTAGCTCAGAAGACACAGTTCGCACTGTAAATAATCACTTTGTCCCTATGTCTATATACAGCAAGAGTTCAATGAAGATACCTGAAAGTAAAACAAAGAAGTAATACAAATGTATAGACATATACACAGATTTTAGTTTTATAGTCAAATGCATCCATAGACATACATTTATCATAGATAGATAGATAGATAGATAGATAGATAGATAGATAGATAGATAGATAAGCATAGATCAACCCATCTATCTACCTATCTTATCAACCGGAATTTCATGAATGAATTGTACTCCAGTGTCCTAAGATATCCACTGAATGTTTGGAATCATCACCATGCCTCTAAAGTGATATTATTTGAGAAATTATGAAAATGATCATATCACCAGGCAGTGATGGCACACACCTTTAATCCTAGTACTTGGGAGGCAGAGGAAGATGGATTTCTGAGTTCGAAGCCAGCCTAGTCTACAGAGTGAGTTCCAGGACAGGTAGGACTACACAGAGAAGGGAAAAAAAATGATCATGTCAAGCATTTTCTTTTCTTCTTATTATTTTATTTACATTACAAATGTTGTCCCCTTTCCCTTTCTCTCCCTTGTAAACCCACCCCTCCCCTTTGTCTCTAAGAGAGTACTCTCCAACCTATCCACCTACTCCCATCTCATCCCTCTAGCATCCCCCTTCACCAGGCAAAAAGCATTTTCTATAATTGGTGGCTTGGTATGAAGTTTTACTTGAGAGACATCAAGTTCCATAATTCTGTGGCACAATCTAACATGTTAGTCAGACACTCCAGGATTTCCATGTATTTGAGAACCAGATATTATTCTGTTATTTCTTTTATTTCTCTGTTTTGTCAATGTTGAGAATTGAACTTAAGAGTCTTGATCATGCTTGGCCAGCTCTCTACCCAATGGCTTCTATTCCCAATATAGCCTATATGTAGCCTATATGCTTGTAGGTGAATAGTCACTTTGTTTCTTAGATAACATTTTTCATCCCTTCCTACATAAATGATCCTGATCTGTGGTGGTAATTGTAGTTCAATAAGAAAGTGATACCCATTCAATAGAAAATTTGCTTCAGAGTTTGAATTTTGGTCATATAATAAAATAATTCCAGATTCTGGGTAAAAGAGAGAGTCCCAACTCCCCACTGGTGAAATAACTGATGCCCCAGAGCACAGTTTGCTACTAAATGATTGTATTGGTGAACAGATCAGACAAATTAAATGTTTTTTGACTTACAGTGTTTTAATATATGATGAGTTCTTTGGGATGTAACCAATGCACAAAATAAATCTCATCTGGTTGCCAACTTTACGTGGTACCCTTTTCAAAAGAGTAATTATTTATTGCAGATGCTTTGAGAGGAATACCAGAAGATGCCTCTCAGTCTAATTTCTTATTATATGGATATTTTCAATGAATCAACAATAAACATTAGTTGTTACAAACTAAGCTTTTATAGCAATAATAAATTATGTCACACATATTTTAATAGTATTGCTATTTTCACACTACAATAGAATCAGAGTTATTATTAACTATAAACTGTGCTGAGTCTAGAGTTTACAGTGGTTGTTATTGGCTTCATATCAGTTGGTGGAGCTGAAATTTCAATTCATAAAATCTGACTTCACTCTTGCAATTACATGTCATATTCACTATATATATTCACTATAGTGTGAAATAGCTGAACATATTTCACTTGAGATTCTTGCTTCTAGCTTATTGTTTTATTAACAGTACCTTAGGACAGAATTCTCCAATAAGTGTGAGAATTGGTTTTCTATACCTTTTCTAAATTTGTCAATAAAATAATTCTAAAACATAGAGAAAAAACTTATACCAATACTACCTCTACCGGGTGCAAGTTCTTTTGTCTATCAAGAAGGGTGATAAGAACTTTATCTTCCATTTGTTGCATGGAAAGTGAGTGAAGGTATATGCCATACATCCCAGTTGCACGTGGAGGACAGCGCTTAAGCCGTTCCCATCAACCACATTGGATTCTGTGTTTTTATTAGTTCTTCCTAGGAACATGAGTGTGAACTTTGTAGACCTCATTATATACATGGTCTGTAATGAAAAATATTCCTTACAGACTGAAAGTTTGACGTCTCCATGCACATTTTCTTTCACTACTTAGCCAGATGTGATGTAGTCATGCGGTGACTCTGTATTTCAGATGTGTTTCTATACTAAGTTGAGTCAAAACATTTTCTGTGCATTCATATTATGTTCACATGTTCTCTTTCTTGCCTGTGTCTTAATGAGTAAGAGAAATCAATCTCTTGCTTTTCTCCCAAGACCTTTACTATAGTTCTTGGTTTCATAAGGCCTGAGTACAAAATAACTGAAAAGTGTACATTAACAGGATGAGAAAATTCCCAAGCTTTAACAGCAGTATTTGAGAAGAGGCTTTAGTACAGCTGGACACCAGTCATTTAAATGACAGAACCTTGTGTAGTTTCATAAAGCCCCATAGTTATACATACTTATTGATTTAAAACCTTCTGAACATTTCTCACTGGACTTGGAGGGGGGGAACCCTATAATAGATACAAGTAATAGATTCCTGTGCTAGCAGTACTTCATTATGTAGATAAAAAATAAGAGATCAAAAGCATACATGCTCTAGGATGTCACTTCTCTGACTCAGCATTTAATGAATATATTTAACTGATGCAGTATAGGGTTATGTACTCTGGATAAACTAAATAATTCTTATTTATCCAGATTCAGTCTTGAATTGAGTCACCAATTAAGGTGTTGTAAATGGAGCTTAGCTCTTGTCTATTTCTGTTTTGTTTTCTCCTACTATAATTCATTTTTGGTGCAGTTTTCTTTTGCCATTAAGTATTAAATTACATAAGACTATGTCCCCCATCTCCATGGGGCTTACAAAACCCAGGAGTGCCTCATATGTAGTAGGAAAGGACTCTACCACTGGGTTCCATCTCTCTCTCTCTCTCTCTCTCTCTCTCTCTCTCTCTCTCTCTCTCTCTCCTATGAGACAGGGTCTCATTAAATTTTCAGGCCGACTCTAAACACAAAGTGCAGCAACTAAGAGAATCTTGAACTCAAAAAGTTTCAGCTTCAGCCTTGAACTAAGCCTGCAGTCCATGCTTCCGAAGTAGTTGGGCTTATAGGTCTGTGCAACGTGCCTGGCTCTGAATGATGCATGCCATTTTCCCTAGGGTCTCCCTGCCTTTCAGGTTCTCTGAAAAGTCTTGTGGGTAGTCCTAATAATCAGACACAGTGAAATGATGGCACCTAAAGCTGATGAGTGTGGATATTTTGTGTAGCCTGGTTAGGAGCCGGATGAAGGAAGATTAGCATCATATCTCCCCTTAGCCTCTACTCTCAGGAAAGCTGTATCCTTTTCCCCCTGGCGTTGATGCTTACTTTCACTTTGTCCATAGTCAATTTATTTTTTTTTTAAATTTTGGGATTTTTTTTTCAAGAATATAATGGAATTATATTTCTCTTTTCCCTTTCTTTTTTTTCTTTTCCTCCCATATACCCTTCTCTTTTTTTCTTCAAATTCATAACCTCTTTTTTTTCAATAATTGTTATTGCATGCATATATATATATATATACACACACACACATATTCTTAAATATCCGCTGTTGCGTCCATGTAATAATGTATGTATGTTTTCAGGCTTGACCATTTCGCACTGGGCAGCCAGCTCGCATGATCTTCTCATGGAACACCACCATGCCCACTCCCAGCATTCCTTGGTTACCTATAGTTCTTTGTGTAGGATTGAGGCCTCTTGAGGCCCATCCAGTTTGGCATGAATCCTGGGGTCATTCTTGTTCAGCTAACATTTGGGCTGTCACATTGTTGAGAAGTTTTGGGTGTGTTCTACTATTACTAGGAGACAGATTTTCACAGAAAACACCTTGATCCTCTGGGTTTTACCATTTGTCTGACCCCATCTTCACAACGTTCTCTGAGTCTGATGTGTGGGAGTGTTTTGAAGATATATTTATTAGGACTGGGCTTCATAATTCTGAGTTTTGATTGGCTGTTGCATTCTCTAGTGGTCTCTGTTACAAGGACACATTTCCCTTATGAGAAGTAAAGATTATACTTACATGTGTTTATAAGAACGAATATTATATAGAAAAATCTATAAACACTCTTAATGCTACTAAATAAGTTTTATGACAGATTATAAAATAAATATCAAATGTCTTTCTTTCATTATTTAGAATATTACTTATGATTTATTTAAAACATAGACACTAATCTAACTCAAATAAAAATTTCAACTGTTCAAATTTTATGTTATTTTAATTGATCTTCTATTTCTATATTCAGATTGGGGGTGGAATTGTTTAATAAGTTTTCTACAAAAGGTTTTTTTTTGAAAGTTGTTGCTTTTAAGCATTTTAACTTTTTTCAGAATCTCAGATATATCTGGGGTTGAGTTTGATTATAACAAGACATGATTTTCCAAATTATTTCAATACCCCCTAGAATTTCATGAAAGTAAAATACACTTTTATCATCTTGTTGTTGAATCATTATCTTTATATTTCATTGATGATGATTTCTATTATTCTTTCAATGTGGCACAGATTAATAAAGGCTGTTACAGAGATTTATTTATTTAATTTTATACCAAAAAACTTTTGTTTTCCTGTTACGTAGAGTAAGTTTATTTGAGTAGGTTGTTCTTACCCTAAGCTTCAAGGGGAAAGGGTCCTTAGGTTAAAATGCATTCTGATGGCCATTGTGGCAAAACTCAGAAGCAATATGCAGGAGATAAAGGCGTCAGTTCAAATAGAGCTTAAAAATATGCCAGTGAGAAGGAATTTTTAACAATACAAATTGATAGCTTTATAAAGAACATTATTATATGTACATACATAAACAAATATATACATACATAATGTATTTGTATGTTTAGCACATCCAAATGTGTACCTTTTGGTGTGTTGATGAATAGAGGAATATAAATTGAAACAAAGGGGAATAAAGATAAGAAGAAATTGAGTTTTTAAAAATGTTACTGTATGTGTCTGTGAGTGTCAGAATGTATGGATGTGCACTATATCTATACCTGCTGCCCATGGGGGCCAGCAATGAGTGTTGCCTTCCCTGGAACTAGAGCTACAGGGAGTTGTAGGCTTCCATGTGAGTGCTGTGAGTCAAACTCGGGTCTTTTACAGGAGCACCAGGTGTCTTTAACTATTGAGATAACTCTCTTTTCCCATAAAATAATTATTCTGGCTCCATTCCATTTGTACCATGAAGTGATATAGATGATGAACACAATCCTGTGCATTTGAGGTCAAGGGAAATGTTGATAGAAAAGTAAGGCATTTTAACAGTAAACTTCTCATCAGTTAGTGTGCCTGATGTATACCACACCATCTCAGAAGGAGAGAGACAACTAAACACAGGAGAACACAGAGTCCACTTGCTTTCCCCACATCTCTAGTAATAGGCATCAGTACTGAAGGGTGAAATCAAGTGGCTCAGAGACACCAGAAAACAGACAGTGGTGGTGTTTCTCAACCGTATCTCCCATTGAAATTGTAACTCATCCCCCTTGTCCTGTGAGTTCTCTTATCTACATGAGCACAACGATATCTTTGCACTCAGTAGATATCATTTCAGCATCTATCCTGCACATCCAGGTAGACCAGCTTTGCTTCACAGTGGGATTTTGAAGAATACAAGCCTTCGTGAGGGGTTTAGTAAGATTTCCTCACTTTGAATCTTACTATAGCTGCCATTAGTGTGCTCCTGCAATAATCACTTTCTCTGGATCTAATAGAAAGAACAGACTAATTCTACATTGATGGGCATGGTGATATACAAATATTCGTAGCAGGAAATATTAAAAAACCTGGCACTTTCCCGAGCTTGTGCCTGCAACTCTCGATCTGCTGTGGTCCAGCGGGCTCTGTCTCTACCAGCCAACTCTCTGCTAGGGCTGGAGCTCCCAAATTCCTTTTGCTGCCATGCCAGAGCCATGCCACAGTTGTCCACCCCAGAATTAGCTGCTACAACACTCATTTACCCAATAGAAGCAAAACTCTTGAAGCTTATAATTAACCACATTTATGTATCAATAAATTCTCAGTTTACAAGATGCCAATACAATAATTTCAGAACCAATTGACAATGATAAAATCTTTATTCCAATTATTCTAACCTTATGATAACATAACTAACTGTGGCTAGTTAAAACCATGCTGATTCACATCTGCCTCTATCTTGGCTACCTCTTTCTCTCCAGATGCTCTCTGTCTCTGTAACTCTTAGCTCTGCCTCCCTTTTCTATGTCCAATCACAGGCCTCCTGCTGCCCTAATATTTTAGTGATGGGGCAGGGAAATATTATTTTTTCTTTACAAAAATTTCTAAAATAGTAGCTACAAATCTAAATTAATTAAAATTGTAATCTTTGAAACTTACACAATGTATAATTTCCATCTTCTAGTCCTTTCTTCCACCTACCCCTTGGATCTACAACCAACACATTTCCCTCCCAACTTTTCTCCTTAACTCCTTTATATTCTGTCTCTGTCTCTGTCTCTGTCTGTCTCTCTGTTTTTCTGTCTCTCTCTGTCTCTCTGCTCTCTCTCTCTCTCTCTCTCTCTCTCTCTCTCTCTCTCTCTCACACACACACACACACACACACACACACACACACACACACACACACACACATGTTCATGAATGGCATAGCACAACCTACTAGTAGCCATCCCTCAAAGAAAAATGACTCTCCTTCTACAACTCATTCTCAACAGCTCCTTAGTTAGGGGCAGTAGAAGCTCTCTTCTCCCCATGAAGGATTTTTATGTAAGTACTGCATTCTAATCAGTTATGCCTAAGGAGCCCCTGCATGATAGATTTTTAAGTAGTTACTCTTGTGTAGGTGGTCACAAGTGCTGTGGGCTCATGTATGCATCATATATATCATGTCCAGGGAATAGAGTCCTCTAGCTCTTATGTCCACCATTTCCTTCTTTCTTGATATTTCCTGATCCTTGGGTTGGGATGTAATATAGTAGTCCCATCTAATTGCTAAGCACTTAGAGTCACTTAGTGTTAGCACATGTCATACTTATGAGTACTACATTAACTGCTACCTATTATTGCAATAAGAACTTTCTTTAACCAAGGTTGAGAATGCATATAAACAAATATAAATTTTAACATGGAAGCTCAACAACATAAAATGAAGAATTTTATTTTAATTTCCAATTCAAAAGACAGAAGTCCTCTCTTCAATCATTATCCATGATGACTTCTGGCTTTTCAGAGGTCAATAATAAGTATGTTGCAGCCTATGTGTTGTTTTGCTAAATGGTTAGGCAGCAGACAGTTTTGGCTCCCTTGGTGCTAGAGTTGCAAGTCGTTATGATCTGCCAGTCCTGGTGTTGGCAGCTGAACCCAGGCCTCTACATTTTTAAACTCTGAGCAGGCTCTCTAGCCTCAAATGTTTTGCTTTTGGTTTTCTTTTTTCCATTTTAATTTGTTTTTATTTCAATACAAAATCAACAAGGAAAAAAATTAATGAGATTTATTACCATCTACAATGCTTGCAGAGAAACATGAACTTAAAAGTAATTTAGTCCAGATTTAAGAAAAAGTTCCAATTAAACAAAATGAATTTCCAAATATTTGTTTTAGGCCAAAACCTTTGGGGAATACTTAATTTTGTTTCATGAGGCAGTGTGTTAGTCTGTGTCCCAGACTTTCGATCTGGCTTTACAATGTCTAGAATGCTAAAGCTCCAGGCGTGGGAAGTGGCAAAGGCTCATGATTAGTTCTTCAAAATAATTTTCTAAAAATAAAATTAGGCACAAACAAATAGGCCTGAAACTTTTTTACACATTGCCAAATTTCTCCCCCCAAAAATCTTACAATTTGTACCCTTTTGAGCAGTGTTCATGGGAAAATGAATTATCTCACTCTTTTTCTTGTTATTCATAATAAATTATCAATAATATCAGGCTTACCACCTTCAAACTTTATTCCTCAGGAACACTGAATGAACTTGCTGCTTTTTAATTATTTCTCTTAATGTTTGTAAACATGTTCTATTATTTTAGAGACATTTTTACCTGATTGTTATTTATTAGCAAATATTTGCCATTTGTGTATATGTCTATTGTATGTGTGGACATTTGTGTTTATGTTAGTGTATGTGTGGACATTTGTGTATATGTTAGTGTATGTGTGGAGGGGTGTTTATGAAGCTATAAATATGTATTGCCAGCTTTGTCTTTTCACTTCTCTCTCACTACTTTTTAGGAATTTTGAATATATTTGAAATGAAGATTTTTTTATACTTTCTACTTTTACTTCAAAGTGCTTCTCATACATAAAATTCTTGTCCATTTACCAGTATTATGTGTAGCTAATTTTTTATTTGCATACTTGGAATTTTTACTACCAGAAATCCTCTCTGCATGGTCCTGTGGGCCTGTACAAATGAATTCCTCATTGATGTGAACCAGTTTAAATAAACAATGGGACTATTAACATTCGCACAAACTTTAAAAATGTTCTTGCTATTTGCTTAAATGTATAGATAACATGAAACATTATGAATAATAATGTTTAATTAGAACACTATAATTTGAAATATTAGTGACAATGACAGCTGAAGTGCATTATTTCTTTCTATAATATAATTTCCAAGTGCCCCTTAAGCAGGAGCTATCTTCAACTGAGAACATGAAGTGAGAAGATTCTCATGCTGTAGTAAATCATCTTTCTCCTTCCCAAAGTTGAGGCAACTTCTCCCATGAGATAAAGCAGAACCCCTATGGAAATTCCTACAACAGGATTTACTTCTTGCCATATGAGAGAATTCCTCCATTAAGATTAATTTATTTTTATCCCTGTCTCTGTGGCATCTTTGTCACAACCTTTCATCACAACCATATTTTCCTAATAATAAATTTGGCTTTACTGCCTCTTTCTCTGGCTATACACGCAGTCTCTTCAACAGCATTTCCATGGTTTGAGTTCCTTTTTACGTTTCTTATTCTTCAGAACTTCCATTTGTCTGGTCCACTGTCCCCTTTTCATGATTAACTTTTGTCCAATGTCCCCTACGTTCACCACTGACTGACCGGGAGGCAGCACATATGCTGCTGTGCCATGCAGGAAGGCTTGCTAGTGAGTCCTGTAAAAACAACAACCAAGAGTTTAGAAACAAGTGACAAAATGGTGAGTTGTGAAGAATACCAGTTATGCAAGTTGTAATTTGTGGTCAGAAAAGCTAATACAGAAGTCAGTATTTAAGCCATTAGATTTCTTATATGATGACAAATGAAAATGGAGCTATGTGCCCAGAGGTCTCTTGGTATTTATTTATCTAAACTTTTATAATGAAATTTACCCTTGTTTTTTTTTTTTTTTGTTGTTGTTTTTTTTTGGGGGGGGGGGAATGTTGTGATACTCACAGAAGTTACTGTTCCTGAAATTTGTGTATATCCAACCCATGTAAAGAAGAACTGCATTCAGCTCTAGAGTAGACTGACTAAGCTAGTGCCTAGTTCCCAGCAGGCTTTATGTGACTTCTGTTAAACTTCCTTTCCATTCAACAGATGTAGAGTAGGCCTCTGGTGATATAGGAGTCACTGTGCAGCCTCACCATCACTTGTAAGTTGTATTGTGGGTTGAGAACACAGCCATAACCACTTCCTTGGAGAAAGGTCCAGCATGGACCTTCTTTCATCTCTGGATAAAGGGTAACACAA
>JADRCD010237663.1:13320-27520 GCA_019843815.1 Montemys delectorum | reverse complement strand
GTGTGTGTGTGTGTGTGTGTGTGTGTGTGTGTGTATGAGTGTGCATATACATGTCTGTGTAACCAGAATTCTTGTGGCATGGTTAACTTTTTCAAGCCATCTTGTTCTTTTAATCTTTGCTATAAAATCAAGAACATTGTGTGAGAGGATGACTTGTTCCTAGGCAATACGCTGACATATTTAATGAGAGAGTCAACTTACTTTCTGATGGTTTAGAACAACAGGGATGATTACATGATTTTCTAATTAATGAATGTTCCATAATTTAACTATCCATATGCAATAATTATATGTAAACACAGATGAGAAAGCTGGATTGCCAGGTCATGTGATAAGGTCCTCTTCATGGCTTTATTATTTGGCTAGAAATGCTACATCTCCTAAAAATTTTACTCCACAGTTATAGATAGTAGGGAAGGAGGATGGAATAGCAGTGTGGATGGAAGTGATCCACTGGGTCCTTATGACAGTGAGTGAAGAGACTATTGGAGGAGAGAAAATGTGCAAAGCTTGCAGATAGACCAGGTCAATGTGATAGGTAATAGAACAGTGTAGCAGGATTTTTCCTGTCCAATTAATTTAATTGTTAATACAACAAGAAGCCTGTGATCAGACAGGGAAAAGGGAGGCAGAACGGAGAGTGTCAGAGATGGAGACAGACAGAGGAGACAGGAAGGAGGAGGAAGAAAGATGGAGCAAGAGGAGGATGATTCAGTTTCCCCATGGCTTTAAATAGCCATAGGTAGCTATAAATATCATAAAGGATAGAGTAATTGGGATGAACTTGTGTATTCTAGGTGGACAGCTTGTATCATTGTCTATTGACTCTGAAATTATTGTGTGGAAATCTTGTGAATTGAGAATTTATTGATAAATAAATCTGACTGGTTAATTATAAGCTTGAAGAGTTTTGTTTGACTGGGTTACTGGAAGGTGAGACTGCTGACTACAGGGGATTTATAGCTGAGAAGATACGGACAGTTATGAGATAAGCAAACAGGAGCAGGGAAGACCACGACTGGTCTCTGTGGGGGCTAGATTAGAGAAGGCAGTGAGACCACTCCCCGGGCAGAGTAGCTGGGAGTAGCGTGAGAACTTGCCATTCTTTTTAATATTTCCTGCAACAGAACAGGTTGTGTTAATGAAAATATTGAAAATGTAGAACAGAGAACAATGGCATGAGAATGATTAAAAAAAAAAAAAAAGATTTCCAACTAGAACTCTATATCAGTCAATTGCAAGGGCAGAATGAAGATAGTTTCAGGTGGGAAAGACTGATAAACATTATCTCCCTTGAAGCTCTTCTTAGAAACCCACATAAACAGATAATTCAAAACAGACAAAATCCTCTGACCAAGACAGAGAAACTCAGCACAGAGACCACCAAGAAAATCTCACTAGGCATCAAGTCTAGGGGGCCACAAGTGAGCAGCTGAATGAAGTGACAGGGTTAAATTGTCCTGTAAGGTCATGACACTTACAAAGTGATGATATTGTGGTGGATCTGATGGTGCATGTCAAAAGATTATTAGAAACTAGAGTATCACTGAATTGAGGAATTTTAGCAAAAATATCATTTAAAACAGTTTAATAACTAGAAGAAACATCAGTACTTATAAAATTGATTATTCCTGGGAAGAATGCCTAGACACTGATAGATACAATGGGAATACCATGTTTTTGTTACTATTTGATTATGTTATCAAGTGTTTCAGTTATTTTGATTTAAAATTAAAACCAAGGTAAAGTTAAAGATCTTTAGTTAGATAAGCTATTTAAAGATATTGATAGTAGGAAAAACTAGATGTAGGCTATATGAAAACTTTCTTCACAATTTTAATGTAAATCTTAAACTATTATAAAAGTACAGTTGTTTGTAAAGGTCACAGAAACAAAATAAGAGTATACTATACATGTACATAGCACATAGTACATTATAACATAGTAAATTAAATGAACATCAACCTGTATTATGTTGTTAACAGATATTCCCTGTACACAAATATTTAAAATTAGTCAGTATTTCCAATATTATTATTTCTCACAGAAACATGTGCTTTAAAAATAATATCTGTTTAATTAATTGTCGGACATCTTTCTCCTTAGTGGAGTAATATAACCTTGAATCCCTTCCCATTTCTGTCTTAAGCCCCATTAGTTCTAGCAGAGTGGATGCAGAGGGCATAGCAAGGAACTTGAGAAGGGCTCTGCCATATCTGCAACCTGCTGTGTTCTCCACGGACTCTTGTGCCTTCTCATTTTCTTATCAGTTTGCCTAAGTAATAGTCCTGTTTCAAAGGTAACCAGCGATTGTCGACAGCACAGTGAAGAAGAGTGGCTTCTGATGCTGAGAGGAGGGGTAGAACTTTGTCCTTGTGTTTCAGACATGTGTGATGCGTCCTGTTGCTGTCATCAGTACTGTCAGAAAAATGACAAGTCCAGGATCTTGGCACTGACTGAAACAAAACCATACCGAACATACAGTGCCCTTTATACCTTTTAAGATGGTTTCGCGTATTTCCTTATTCTTTTTTTATACTTCCTAAATCTCCCTTTATGTTTTTAAAGTACTAGACACTTCAAGAAACAAGTCAGTGCCCTGTTTTCTCTTAGTGGATCTAGCAAATGAAAATGACAGCCTGCAGTAGCTAAATATCCAAGCTTTAAGATTATATTATAAAATCCCTAATTGGTATAATAACCTATAATTTTCCTTTTTTTTTGGCATCACCCATATTAAACCTTGTACTTCTAGTTTCCCTCAATCACATAATTATCAGATATTCTCGTGGGTTTTAAAAGGTATTTTTAAAATCGTATTCTTCAATTAATTGACCAGTGTGCTTCCATCACATGTAATCTCTTGTGCTTGGATGGGTCATAGTCTAGTTCAGTAGCTGGACACAGTGAGGCCTTTTTCTGCCTTTTTCCCACGCCTTTCTTTATTAAATGTTACACTATTTTCTGCCTGAAGTGAGGCATTTAAGGGTTGTAAGTGCTTCTTATTGTACATACAGATTGAGCTTTTAATTCTGGGTGTGAAGCAGATTGGTCATCTTTGGGTTTGTTGATTTTCACCATGTCAGTAATAGCTGTCATGGCCTTTCCTTGATTTTTGAACTCGCTTGGTATAATGAAGGGCAGAATATCTAATTACCCAACCCTTGACAATATTTTTATGTTGAATCTTTTACCACCAATGCAGTGGTACTGGGGGGTGAGGTCTTTGGGGGAGTAACTAGGTTCAGAAGCAGTTTTCAGGGCAGACTTTCAAAAGGGGGCTTAGCACCCCTAAAAGGAAGAAAACAACCAGTGCCTGCCCATGCTCCCACGGCTGCACACTGAGGAAGGGTCACATGAGCCCAAAGTAGAAGATGGCTATTGCCTATCCAGGGAGAAAGCTCACAGCCAAGAGGCAAATCTGTTGGATTCTTAATCCTGAAATTTCTAGACTATGACAAATGTCTATTAATTAACCTACCCAGTTTATGATAGTTTGTTATAGCAACCTGGGGTTATTAAGACACATAATATCTTCACCATTTCCAATGATATATTGAATTAAATATAAATATATAAATATACAAAATCTATATAAATAGCATAGGGCTGGTATTGCTATTGAACCTTCTTTGGACCTAGTACTTCCTTTAGCCCCAGGACCACACTCTAAAACCAAATAAAGTTAGACTACTTTGGAGGGTTTCATAAATTCCTTACTCATTCTCTATTTTATCATGCTCAGACTTTGTCAGCCTAGGTAAGTACTGTGCAGATGTGGTATGTTTTCTTTCTCTGGTGTCTACCCGCCCCACATACTGGGCTATACTGCCCTGCTTCCCTTAGAAAGCCACCTCTCCCTTTACTTATTCCTCAGTCCATGACTTTGAAAGGAGACTAACTTCAGTAATGGATCTGGAGCAAAGCATTTTGAACATTTTTTTTTTGTTGCTGTTGTTTTGTTTTTTGTTTTCTTGAGACAGAGTTTCTCTGTGTAGCCCTGGCTGTCCTGGAACTCACTCTTTAGACCAGGCTGGCCTCGAACTCAGAGGGCCCGCCTGCCTCTGCCTCCCAAGTGCTGGGATTAAAGGCATTCACCACCACTGCCTGGATTGAACATTTTTTTTTAAAAAGTGTGTCTTTTATATTTTGAGATTATAATGTAATTATATCATTTTCCCCTTCCTGTGCCTCCCCAATAACCCAACCCTTCTGCTCTTTCAAATTCATTCCCCATCCCCACCCCGCCACTTTTCAAAGCACATCTTCAAATCAAAACAGCTAGAGAATTATACCTTCCTGATCTTACTGACTGGGTCTGAGATGAACATGTGATTCATTTCAGGCCAAGAAGAGGTAGACCGAAGGTTTTTTCCTGACATCATTGGGCAACAGATTTAAACCTGTACAGAGGAAAATGATTCTGAGAGACGGAGTAAGAGGGAAAAAGATTGGGTTATAGTACTTGATGCCTGGATCAGTTTTCAGTGAGTAAATTAGATTTCTCCTCTTTGCTTTAGATGGGTTTAAATTTGACTTCATATTAATTTAAACCAAAACACTGCTTAGTAACATGCTTAACAAGTTTATAGTTATCAAAAACCCTGCAGAGCTAGCCTCGGCTTGCAACTTGACTGCTCCCAGATGAGCGGCTGTGTCCCAGCACAGTGCAGCGCAGTGGCCAGGGTGCTCTTTCTGCCTCACTTCAGCACAAAGCTGGTCATGGACGAAATCGCTGACAAAGTTGGACTTGTTGAGAAAAATGATCCAGTAAATCTTCAGTACACTCTTGTGACCACAACCTTGCTCCCGTTATCTCAGGAAAAGGAGGAGGATGAAAAGAAGGGAAGAGGTAAACTAGAAGAAGAGGAGAAGAGGAAGAAGGGGAGAGGGGAAGGGAGGGAAAAGTTTAAAAGTACTATCTCACTTTTTTTTCCATGATATGCCCAGGAACATTGTTAGCTCTCAATAAAATTCCCAATATGTTTTGGGAGTACTATCAAACTTTTTTCAGAACAAGAATAATTTTTTTAACCAGGATGATATTCAGTGACTGTTAGGCCCAAAACCTTTATTATTTCTTAATTTTAGACCTTATTGGATTTGTTATTGTATCTCAATGATTTCTGAAATGCAAAATATACCTTCTTTAGAAAGAAAGGAAGAAGGACACACACACACACACACACACACACACACGCATGCACGCACGCACGCACGCACGCACACACACACACACACACACACACACACGCACGAACACACACACATGCACACACACACAGACTTCAGTGAGGGGAAAAGGAGAGGAAAAGAAGTCCTTTATTTCCAAGGTTAGCCCATTAGTTACTCGTGTTTTTAAAAACTAAGCAATGTTTTACATTAGGCATTTAAGCACATTCTTTTCTTAAGTGGTCTTTATTTGGGGAAGGGTGGTTTTTCTTTTTTAATGATTTGTTTAATTTTACTTTATGTTCATTGATGTTTTGCATGGTATATGGCATGTCTATGTGATGATGTCAGGGTCCCTGGAACTGGAGTTACAGAGAGTTGTGAGCTGCCATGTGGATACTAGGATTTGAACCCAGGTCCTCTGAAAGAGCAGCTAGGGCTCTTAACCACTGAGCCATCTCTCCAGCTCTTAAACACATTCTTTTTTTTTTTTAAGATTTATTTTTATTTATTTTATGTTTATGAGTACACTGTAGCTGTACAGGTAGCCATGAGCTATCATCATGTGTGTGGCTGCTGGGAATTGAACTTAGGACCTCTGCCACCCTGCTTGCTCCGGCCCTGCTTGCTCCGGCCCTGCTTGCTCCGGCGTAATTCAATGTAGCTGTCTTCAGACGCACCAGAAGAGGGCGTCAGATCTCATTACAGGTGGTTGTGAGCCACCACGTGGTTGCTGGGATCTGAACTCAGGACCTTCGGAAGAGCAGTCAGTGCTCTTACCCGCTGAGCCATCTCACCAGCCCTTAAACACATTCTTATGATGTACTTTCCTTTTTATTTCTTTCTTTACCCTAAATAAAGACTTATGTTTTGTGACTAACAACTCCTTTCAGGGCTTCTTGTTGCTCAAACTACTCAGCTTCTTGTGTGTCCTAACCTTATTTAGGGCTCAGTTACCGCATATGTAAAGGGCATTGGGTAAAGTTTAGTTTAGACTCCCTTCCAGTCCTATGAATTCATAGGGATGTATTTTTTCACCTCATTCCACTCATGATCCATAGACAGTTAAGTAAAAACACAATTCTTAAGTAAAAACACATTCAGAGTGCTCAGTTTTCAAAAAAATAATGCCGAGTTTTTGGTACTTCTATAACCCGAAATTGTGAATCATTGTCTCCACCCTGAGTCCAGGTTCTTCATTGTAATCGGGGGTTTTTGATGAAACCCTGCCTTTATCTGACTGATGCCCAAACAACAATGTTTAGCCTAATTCTTAAGAGGCCTGCATGCTTCCCCATGCTACTGCGTGTTTCTGTCTCTGGGAGTTTAGACGAATGACACAGGAGACATCTCTTCATGTATGAATGGGAACTGGAGCTTGCCTAGGCACTGGAAACTGAAGTTGTGCCTTTCCCCTGAGCCCAGCTTGATCGGCTGACTTGTAATTTGAAGATAAATAATTATTAACTTTGGTATGGCCTAAGACAGCATTTTGTAACAACTAACTGACACAATAGGCACCCACAAATATAATTATAGAACAATGAGGTGCTTTGGCATACATCCTGTTCCTCAAACCCATGGTCCATCCAGCATACCACCACCAAACCTGCCTTCTTTGTTACTTTGATATGTATCTTCACACAGTTTCTTTATAGCAATGCAAATCAACATGCATATATAGTAACATACTTATATGCACATGTGTAATATGTAGGAAGATTATATAGTCTTTATTCTTTGTTTTTTTACAAGTTGCTTTATTTATAATATCTTGGGTATGCTTACAGACTGTGGTTGTGATGGTTTGAATAGGTATGGCCTCCATGGACTCACGTGTTTGACTGTTAGTCCCATAGAAAGTGGCACTATTAGAAGGTTTGACCTTGTTGGAATAGGTGTGGCCTTGTTGGAGGAAAAGTGTCACTGAGGGCTAGCTTCGAGGTTAAGTCTGGCCAGTGTAACAGTCTCCTTTCACTGCAGGTGGATTAAGATATGGGATTCTTGGCTTCTTTAGCACCTTGTCTGCATACATGCCACCATGCATCCCACCATGACGGTAATGGACAAAACCTCTGAACCTGTAAGTCTGGCTCAATTAAATGATTTCCTGTATAGGAGTTGCCATGGTCATGGTGTCTCTTCACAGCAATAAAACCCTAAGACACATACATATCACTATATAGAAAACATTCTGCGTTTTCTGCAGTTGTGCAATATTATATTAAACAGTGTTAAAAAAGAATCCACATACCTGTTGATGCATAATCGGTTGTTTTCCATGTTTTGTTATAATTCAATTATTATATACATACATATATATATAAGAATATTTGTGGAAAATTTTCTGAGGATAAGAAATGTTTACACGTCAAATTTTGTTACTACTAAGCTGTCATTTGTAAGGAAACAGGGATTTTTAACTTAGAAGAGATATTGTAAATATCTAACAGATTTTCCTTTAACTTGGAGGGAGAAAAGTAAACATTTCACACTGAAAACCATCCAACAGACTTTGTAGGACATGATATGCCTGTCAGATTGCTTTCTAAATCACCACATTTACTTCTTCAGAATAATGCTACTCTTGGCTTTGGGTAAAGCTTCCTCAGCTTTTGTCACTGGTGACCTTAGATCCTCCTAAGCACTCAAAAGACAAAGAATAGATGACTGGTTGTGCTCTTTTGTAAGTGGCATGTATATATCACTTCTTCCAAGGCTCAGAGAATGTTACCAAGGAAAAGATGGAAAGGACAAAGACAGAAAGACTGTAAGAGTGGGAGGAAGGTGTAGAGAGGGACTCGACATACTGGCTTATATACAGTTCACGACTGTTGAGCTCTTGCACTTACAGGGTTACTTGCATAAGATTGGTCCCATCAAAATACTATCATGGAGGTTTCCTATCTAGATACAGGCTGGTGAGAGAGAGACTTCTTGGTGGTATAATCACTATAAAGTGTCCATAGTCGTATAAACCAACCCAGTCAAGCTCTTGTGAACAATACTAATGCAGTTCATCAGTTCACATAATGGGGAGTGCATTCATGTGCTAGCATCTGTGTTCACACACACACACACACACACACACACACACACACACACACACAGAGAGACACACACACATACACACAGACCTGCTTTTCAAATAATCTAATGTAAATAATCGGAGGGGATAAAATTTCAATGTAAATACAGAAAAAAACTAATAAATTTTTTTTAAAGAAAAGAACTGTATTACAGTTCTACAAGTCACACAGTGTGCTGTCCTTGGGCCTTAAGAAGGAGGGTTAGCTGACTCCTGAGGAGGAAGGGATTTTAAACAAAAAAATGTTCAAAGAAAATTCAAAGGAAATACGATGAAAGGAAAAAGATGGCAACAATCAGCAGTCTTCTGGAGGAGCAGTTCCAGCGGGGCAAGCTTCTCATCTGTGTGGCCTCAAGACCAGGCCAGGGTGGTAGACCAGATGGTTATGAAGGCAAGGAGCTCGAGTTCTAAGGAAGAATGTGCCCAGAAAGGCAAACGAACTACTATCCATAGCTCATGTAATAAAAGTGTTTACTGTTCTAAAAAACACACGAGAGAGAGAGAGAGAGAGAGAGAGAGAGAAAGAGGAGTAGAAAAGAGAAAAAGGGAGCTAATTAAGAAAAGGTGATCAGCAGGAGTAGGAGGGGGCAAAGAGAAGATTATAAGCTGTAATATAAACGAATGAATATAGTCAAAATATATTTATGTACAAGTATGAAAATGCCACAAACCCATTAAGTATAATTAATATATACTAATAAAAACATTAAAAATCTGTAATTATAATTGCTGGTTAAAACATGTTTTTAAAAATGAATGTGTTTCAATTTTTTAGTGGATAACTCATGAAGCAATTAAAAAAATCATCTTGACACTGGAGAAATGTCAACAGTTAAGACTGCTTACTGTTTTTCCAGATATCCTGAGTTTTATTCTTAGCACTCCAACTGTGAGGCTCACAATTGCCTGGAATTCCAGCTCTAGGGGATTCAATGCCCTCTTTTAGCTTCCATGGCCAATATATACATGTTACATACATACATACATACATACACACACACACACACACACACACACACACACACACACACACACATGCAGACTTGCTTTTTAAATAATCTAATGTTCATTTAATTCTCCTAAACAGGCTTGGGATGTTGATCCTGATTGGAGTCCTAGTGTGTGAGGACTTTGGTCTAATATATAGCACTGTTTGCAGCCCATAGGAGGAACAACAATATGAGCCAACCAGTACCCGCAGAGCTCCCACGGACTAAACCACCAACCACAGAGTACACATGGAGGGACCCATGACTCCAGCTGCATATATAGCAGAGGATGGACATATGTAGCCTTGTTGGACATCAATGGGAGGAGAAGCCCTTGGTCCTGTGAAGGCTCGGTGCCCCACTATAGGGGAATGCCAGGACAAGGAAGGGAGAGTGGGTGGGTTGATGGGCCGGGGGTAGGGGGGGGAGAGTAAATGGGATAGGGGGATTTTGGAGGAGAAACCAGGAAAGGGGATAAAATTTTAAATGTAAATAAAGACTATAATTAAAAAATGAAGAAATCTCCCATCACTGTGAGTTATGAGCATTAATATGCTGGTTTTACAGGAACTCAGAGAAAGGGTTTGGGTTTCCACTACTGCTCAGACTGTAAGAATGATCATAGTAAAGGTAATAAATATTTGTTGAAAATTTACTATTTTGCCAAGCACATTCCTAGGCCCTCTTTGTGTGCATCATCTCAATGTCAACAGTTGTTTGTAGCTACTCTTAATGTCTTCCTTTTACAAGTGAGTAACAGTTTAAGGAGATTTAAATAAGTTTCCCTGGTTGTTCAACTAGGAAGTGGTAGTGTCAGGCACATAGTTCCCAGATTGTTCCTTTGGTCACTTTGAGATGTGTTTGGCTAAATGCTAGTATTCGGGTGTGGTCAATGCTGTGAAGGTATTTTCGGGGACGTGACTCAAGTCACGTTAGTAAGAGAGGTTATCCTAGTTTATCTTCAGGGATCTGACTCAATCACCTGAAAGGCCTTTAGGACAGAGCTGACAGGAAGAAATGCTCTCTGTGGACTAGATTTCAGCTGCCTGAGGCCTCCAGCCTGCTCTTTCTGTTGGCTTCCACTGCCTTTCAGATTTGCTTCATCAGCCCCACACTGAGTTTATATACAAGTCTTCCAACCCTGAGGTCTTTGTTATTGTTTTGGCTTTTGAGTGTATCTTAGGCTAGACTGGAACTCATAATCCTTTCCCCAGTCATTGCTGGGACTGTAGCTATGTACTGCCACACCCAGGTTACAGTGTCTTAGTCAGACATTTCCCACAGGATCCAGCTCTGTGCTTGTGCACTGACTGACACGTTTGTCCGAGTTCAAAGCTCAAGCAATAATTAGAATGCTGTACTCATCCCTGTATATAGCAAGTTAGGAATTTGAACTCTAGTCCAGTGCTCTGTGTACATGCTTTTGAGTCACACGTTGCACTCAACACACCATGTCTCATCCTGCTAAGTTTTATGTTTTGTGCAGTCCAACGTTATAAGCACTGTGAAGGACACCAAGATTTAACCTTACTTTCCTTGAACTGTGTCACACACACTGAACACAGCCCTATTGTCAAAGTCACTGTCACTTCTCCTTTACATTTGGTCAAAATGTGGGCATTCATTTTGTCTTGATTTCCTCTCACCTTTCTTTAATGTTTCACTTTTTAGGCTTTAAGAGTTTAGAACTTAACGTTGCTGTTCTCTATCTTGTCTGTGGTTGGAGATTATCCAGGTAGTTTAAACCCCAGTGACAGGTAAAGAGGATGTCTCCAGGAATCTCTGGGGCTCTTGTAATCAGGACTATATCTTCTAGGGTAGACCTCAGGCAAATATTGCCAAGTCAAGTTCCCCAAATTTGAATTTTCCTAATGAATACAGTTGGATTCAGAGATGTAGCTTACTACAGATAAATCCTAATTCCAAGGTGAAAATGTTATAGACGAGCCAATTTGGGGAATTAACTAAAGGATGGATCCCAAAACAATGATTTCTGGCTTTCACCATCTTTACTTGTATTTTTCTTCTTAAGTAAAATACATTTTTTAAAAAAAGATTTCTCTAATCTCACCTCAATTAGTGTCATAATAAATTCTGTGCTAAAAAAGGTAAGACTGCCTCTCTGGACTTTCTTGTAACTTAGCAAGCTCGTTTTTAATAGTTAAAATTCCAGTTAATACGTTTATTTACTATGGTCTCAAGGTTCAGGTTCTCAGATATTTATTTTGCTGATACTAAAAACAAACAGCAGTTGGTAAAGCAGGTAGATTTATTGCCAAGAGTCAAGAAGCCTTTGTTTTGGAGCACTAGAAAAAAGAGTCATTTTAATTTTTATTATCATGGTAAGTAATAATTTTATTATTATTATTCTATAAAGATAAGGAAAGTAGATGCAAAACAGTTGGATTCTCATATTATTATTGATCAGTCAAAATGAAGATTAGGATTTGTTTTGGACATAGATATTGCAAAATCAATTATATTTAAATGGATCAAAGCTCTATGAGCTTATAAAATATGGAGATTAAAAATGTATAGTAGAGTTTATATGGAGAGCATTTTTAACAGATCAAAACTGGAAAGCACATGCACCTTATTTTGAACTGTCTTAGAATGACTGTGAAAGCCACGGTGCTTCTGTAGGCTTACTTGGAGTACTTGCATCCAGGGAAGCAAGATGTTTTAGGCTTATGTGAGCACAAACATGGTGCCAGGGGATGCCATCCATTATTATTATGGAGCTTCCAAGTTCATAGCCATATTCTCCTCTCCTCCCTCTCTCCTCTTCTTCCTTACCCTCTTGTAGAGAGCCACACCCAAGCCGGCAGCCTCCATTAAGTCTCAGCCCATCTGCGCATGTGCTAGGGCCAAAAACGCCAAGTCACAGCCTATCCCGAGGTGTCTCATGAGGTAATGAGCAAACAGCCAATCAGAGATGAGCATGCCGCTCCAGGGCATATATAAGCAGTGCTTGTGGGGGTGTGGGGGGTCGCCCTCTGGAAGATGGAATAAAGTATGGCTGCAGAAGAATCTTGCCTGTCGTCTGTGTGTCTGTCCTGCGCGCACGACACCCTCTCTCCTCCTCTCTCCCTTCTCTCATCTCCCTTCCCTTCCCTTCTCTTCCTTCCTTGCTTTATGTAAGTACACACACAAACACACACACACACACACACACACACACACACAAAAGCGGGATGAATTTGAAAGACATCAAGGTGGGAGGCTACATGGGAGGGTTTAAAGAGAAGAAAGGGAAAGGGGAAATGATGTTATATTTTAATCTAAAAATATTAAACAATTATTGAAATATGTAAAGGCATGCATAAATTGGTTTGAAACATGATGGGTTCATTTAATAATCCTCCTGCCTCAGCCTCCAAAGTGCTATGATTTCAAGTGTGAGCTACAATATTTGGTTCCTGGATTGTTTTCGTAAAGTGCGTGCTGTAATGCAAAAGAACATTTTTGTGAGGATCAAGGGCTTTTCCAAGTGTGGCCCACTCAGTCCTTGTCAGTATGTAGACTGCGGAGGTCTCTGCAGTCCTAACTATAAACTCTTAGGAGAGAGCTCGGGTTTCAGTCCTGCTTCCTCACCTCACTTTCTCGGTGTGTGACTTGTTCTTACGGCTGACCACATGGCTGGCTCTGAATTGCTATCCCCCTCTTTAGGCGCATAGCAGGTTTGCCTCACCTCACTGGAGGTAACTCATGGCCACATGACTTTAGGGAAGGGAGGACTCAAGATACAAAGCACCAAATTCTCTTCCCTTTGCACGGCAACTAGCTTCATATCAGACAATAGCATATGCCATCTTCTCTATCCCTGAGTAACAACTGCAAAGCACAAAGTCCCAGCTGTGTCGTGCGTGACAGACAGGTGGCCCAAAGGACAAATAAGTATCTGTTGTTTGGAGGCACTAAGGTCTTGCGGCTGTTAATTATTATGATCTAACCCGTCTTCACAAACATAGTGACCTTAGACAAATATTTAACCTGTTAGTTTTCTTATCTATAGTATAATAATAATAACAGTATCTAGTGGGTGTTGGTATGAAAACTAAGGGAGTTTATCCAGTTAAATTACTTAGCACATGACCAATCATTAATTAGAGTTGCTATCATCATCGTCGCCGTCATCAGCAGCAGCATTTTGTAAAATCATGTGGAAAAAATATGTGTATTTTTAAACCACGTTTGCCTTCTTTACACACAGATCTTTTAAAAATTGTTTCCTGCTGGGCAGTGGTGGCACACGCCTTTGATCCCAGCACTTGGGAGGCAGAGGCAGGTGGATTTCTGAGTTTGAGGCCAGCTTGGTCTACAGAGTGAGTTTCAGGACAGCCAAGGCTACACAGAGAAAAGAGAAACCCTGTCTCGAAAACAAAACAAAATAAAAAAAAATTTGTTTCCTTACATATTGTTCTAAAATGTGTCTGCCACATTCTTCTAACCCTTCTATAACTTAAGTAGTTTTTAAGAATTTAGTATCATCATTTGGGAGGTCAGTTGATATATGATAATATTATCTAGCTAAGTAGACTGGGCTGTAAAGCAGAGAGAACCTGTACTGAGGTATTTTGACATTGTTTCTCTGTATTTTCATGGAACTTTTTTCTATTACTTTTGCTGTTTTCCATGTACTTTATACAAAAATTCCTTTTGAATGTCCTCGAGATACCTTTAATTCTGCTTAAATTTTGGAAAATATTAACTAATTTTGTCAGAATTATGCATAATTGAAAAGAAAGTAGTGTGAAGTAAGTGGCTACTTGGTAAACGAACATTCCTACAATTGTGTGTATTAACCTTCTGACAATGTGTGTGTGTGTGAGAGAGAGAACGAGAGAGAGGGAGAGAGGGAGAGAGAGAGAGAGAGAGAGGGAGAGAGGGAGAGAGGGAGAGAGGGAGAGTGTGCTTGTCCTGTGAGTTCACATGGGCATGGAGAGAAAGA
>JADRCD010237662.1:39081-51711 GCA_019843815.1 Montemys delectorum | reverse complement strand
TGTGTGTGTGTGTGTGTGTGTGTGTGTGTGTGTGTGTGTGTGTGTTAAAGATATGCTGCAAACAGTATATTTGATGGAAAATAACATGTTTGGCAGTAGTTTCCTGTTAAAATCAGGAAAACAAGGATAAGGGGTTAGGAGGTGAAGTTCTTTCTCTCTCTCCTCTGTATGTGTGTGTGTGTGTGTATGTGTGTGTGTGTGCATGTGCTTGTGTACAGACATGCATGTGTGTACGTTCCCTTATACAAACGGATCTGAACCGCAGCTGTTTCCCCTCTCCTCCTCCTTGCTTCTGAGAGAGTCCTCTCAAATCCTTTTCAGCCGGTCCTGGCCAGTAGTTCTCCTGAATTAACCCCGTCCTGCCCAAGCTGCAGGAACGGGTGGCCTGATGTGTGCCTGTGAGATTTGGGATTCCTTTCCCAGACACACGCTGATCCAAATGCAGTTTCTCTGCAGTGGCCGCCAGTCTGTTTCACTGTTCTGTGACAAGTCTTCCTCTCAGGATAGCCATGGGAGGCCTCCAGGGGAGAGAGCCAGCCATTTCACCCCAGTTCCAAGGAATTCTCCCCAGAGGCCAGGGGAGGACCTTGAGCTCTGCTTCCCAGTGTCTTAGAAGAGACTTTCTCATGCCTTAGTCTCCAGCGCTAGGGAGACACACTTGGATCTGTTCTTTAGAGCTTGGTGAGATTCAGGGCCGTGGCTAGCAGACACTTGCAAAGGGAGAATAAATATTTTCTCAAAAGGATTGCATTTGTGGTTCGTTATGAATTTGCCGTTCTTAACCCGTTGTCCATCCACCTGACTCAGTGTAGGTGTAAAAAGCCAACACCTTCCCCTCTCCCCCAACACCCATCTCTCCCAGTTTGTCCCTTTTGTCCCATTAACATCGAGCTTTTTGGCTTTATAACTATCAATTAAAATCAATTAAAATAATCAAAATAGCAAAGAATGAAAATATGTTTAGCTGTATTTGTAAGTATTGTATTATTATTTTTTAGTTTAGCATATTAAATAATGGATAATTTTTACTACTTCTTAGAGGGAAAGACTGAAATTGCACAACACTTATTTTCATCCTTCCGATTATTTTCTTCTTCTATAACTTGGAAGAATATTGGTCTCGTTAAGCAGACCTGTTTTAAAGGTGTCCCTCTGTGTCACTTCTCTCCCTAGCCTCAGGACCTTAGAAGCCGTTTCTGCCACCATGAGTGTGAGAGTTATTCCCAGTGACTGGAACCCTGTATCTCCTTTGGACGATAGTTGTGCATTTACGGCTTCTTCTCTAGAACACGTCCTGGGTCTGAGTACTAGACACTTACAGAGCTTTGGATGGTACTCGGGAGCAGCTAACACACATCCCCATCAACAGCTTGACTCTCTGCTCTAGGCCACAAAGATGACGGTGCCCAGCCCCAGACCTCCGACCAGCAGCACTTCCCCATCTCTGTGGCTTTTAAGCGTCTTATTCCTATTTTATTTTATATGTATTAATGTTTTGCCTGCATGTATATCTGTCCAAGGAGGCCAGAAGAAGGCATAAGATGGCACGGATCTGGCCTTATTGTTGTGAGCTGTCATGTGGATGCTGGGAATCAAATCTGGTTCATCTAGAAAACCAGGAAGTGCTCTTAACTGCTGTATCTTCCAGCTTTTTTTCTTTTTCTTTTTTTCTTTTTGTAATATAAGAAGACAGCAAGCAAAATAAGTGTGTAGGTAATTAAATGAATGTTGCACTTGGTTTTTCCAAAGTGGAGGAATCTTGCTAGGATAGCTATCCTTATCATATCGGGATAGCTGGCGTATCTACATATCTTTGAAATGTCTTTTCAAACGTATGGCAAAGTCTACCAGCCACCCAACTGCTGTATTTTTACTTCTCTTCCAACTCTCCTCTCTTTTTGAAGCTTGAATCAGGAGGATGCTGTCTGGGGAATGCCTGCTTTATACAACAGCTCATCCCGGTGGTACCCCTGTTCCAGGACACAGGTAAATCCTAAGAATCCATTTAATTCCCCTGATAGGTCAGGTATAAGAGGAACAATGAGGCCACCTCTAGGGGTGAGGGGCCACGCAGCCGCAAAGGCATCTCCTGCTGGAGGACCTAATTGAGGACAGACAGCCTGAGAGACCAAGGATTGCTGATGGCAGACAATGCCAGCCAATCAGGAACTGCTGTTTAGAAGAGACACTTCCTTGGACCAATGAGGCACAGGTGGAGGGTATTAAAGGAGCTTGGAGCAGCGTTCAGATGAGCTTGCTGCAGCATTCTCACTTGCTCCTGTGTGTGTCACTGACTCCTCTCCACCTTGCCTCTAACCTCTAAGGGTATCGAGTAGTCCAGGGCACAGGTAGTAGTCAGGAGCTGTTATGGCATTCAAATTTTGGCAGTCTTTAAATTGTGGATTATTATTGACCTGATAGACCAATAACAGCTAAAACAAAACAAAAAAAAAAAAAAACAAAACAAAAAACCCAAGCCAGTTGCCATTGCTTCACGGTATGTGTTTTATTGAACTTTTAGAGACATCAAGGTCTGAGTTGTCAATATCACTACCAAGGACATGAAACAAATTCATGTGCCAGCAATGTGCTAGACATGGAAGTGCAGACAAATAACCCTTGTTCTGACCCAATGAGCTAAAGGAAAACATGAGCTGTTTCCAAGACAGGCTATTTTGCCACCATTTGCTTCTATGTATACTCGCGTGCGCACACACACACACACACACACACACACTTTAAAGCACTGAAAGATGGTCAAGGGAGTGGTGACTTCATTGGAAGTAAGATTGACAAGTCAGACCTTGATGGCTTTGAAGTTCAATAAAACACACACAGTGGAGGAATCACACGCAATGGCATTGGCTTTTTTTTTTTTTTCTTTACTGGTCTATTGGGTGAATAACAATAAACTTTTAAGACTTTCCAAATTTGAATTCATACAGCATGCACTAACAACTCCTGACCTATCAGGGGAGTTACATGGATTCTTAGCATTTACCTGTGTCATGGAACAAGGGCACCACCAGGATGAGCTGTTGTATAAAGCAGGCATTCCCCAGACAGCTTCCTTCTCAATGACTAGTAACAATACGATGTTACAGCAGGGGAAAGGGAAATATTTGTTAATATTCAGAAGTTTAATTCTGCAATTTACATTTCACCTTTAATTGATTATATTTTGATAGATACTCTAGATTATTTGTATCAACATACACTCTGCTTCCCCTAAAATGAAGATATTTTAATTCCAAACTATACTGAAATACATCTGGATTGTACTATTTTTCACAAGGTTTGTATGTAATATTTAATTTACGTGTGATATTTTTATGTCAGACTCTTCTGTATATTTATAATTTCATTTTTATTTTATTTTATTTTTTTGTGATGGGAAAAACAGCTACTTTTGAACGCACACAACGCACTTTGCACAATGCCCAGCAGGTGGAGACATAATGCAAGAAGCTTTCAAAGAGAAACCAAAAAGGTTTTATTTTTCTCCAGCAAACACTGACATTTAGGGGAAAACAAAATATCCATAAAAGAGGGAAATTAAATGAAGAGTTTGCAACAAGGATGTCGGTGTGACACCACTTTACCTAATAAAGAACCCAGAGCTCAGATATTTCATAGGCACTTCTCACCATAAGCATTTTTCTTGCCTAGATTTCTTTCTGTTAGAACTAGGAATTTTTTTCAGCAGAAAAGCCTAGTGAAGTATTTAATAAATAAATCCCTTAAGACTATCACATTCAAAGACTTCTCAAATTCTCTCTAAATAGCCATAGTGATAAGTGTACCACCAAGAGTGATGTATATCTTTAGGACAGATATACATGTACATGCGCACCCCCACACACACACACACAATGAAAATCTCCATGTGTGCTCACATCTCTTTTAATTCAATCTGCAGGCATGCATTCTACTTTTTTTCTGGTCCTTTTGTATCTAGGTATATGTTTATTCCAATGAATGGAATTAAACAACAACAACAAATCCTAAGATTTAAAAGCACAAATTGATGGATAGGAAAATCTCTGCTGGAATATGGACTCTCCTTCAGTACATAGATTCCTTTCAAAGACCGTCTTCTCATACCATCTCTAATGGTCACGTGGCATGGCTGAAGGAGTGTGGATTCTCCACAGTCTGCCTAAGAGGTGAGATGCCAGGGGCTCTGCAGCGTGAGCACGTACTGGAAGTTGGGGTCTCATCTATCCCAGTGAGGAGCCAAGAGCATCCCGAGGACCCGGGAATGCCCGCCCTTCCTCCACTCCCGTCCCTGTGGGTATCTCCCATCTGTGCTATTGACTGGTTTATCAGTCAGCAGGTCTCTCTCTTGGTCTATCTTGAACCATCATTCAGCAGGAGATTAAACCCTGCCTTCTGCTTGTGGTATTCAGTCCCCACATCACGGGGTTTCCAATCAGATTTCAGCAGTGTGCGTTTAGCTTACAAAACTCCGGGCACTTATCTTCCCACAGCAGGGGATTTACGGCACTTTACTCATATAGTTCCAGGATATTGCTCTGCAAACTTGGCCACGCTTTGGATGTGAGATGAGTCCCAGGTCTGTCCTCGTTCTTGCTCCTTCTGGCTCCCACACAGCCAGGCTCTCCTGAATAACTTACAAGTACCAGTTTCAAGGGACTCATCGCTAGGCAGTGACCTTGTGATGCTAGTTTTCACTATAAGAGAATCCTAACTCTGGGCGGCGTTCTCATTAATAATCTCCAGAAGGTCACCATCTCAAGGCTTTCGGCTTTTGAATCCACCAGAAAGGGAAGGAACCGTCAGCTGCGTTCACTTCCTGTCTCTCCTTCCAGTACGTCTGTAGAAGCTGAAATCCGGGAGGAAACATAAGAAACGAATTCACTTCACTGATGAGGAATTTAGTCCAAACTGTACCGAGCCCACATTTATCTGTCAGTGTGCTTGCTTGATGCTTGGAGCTCCTGTTTACACTAATGCGAGCTTAGAGAAGCGGGGGTGGGGGTGGGGGTGGAGAGGGGTGCGTGCATGTGTGCGTGTGTGAGATCTCTTCAGAATTCCCTTAAAGGAAGTCAGGTAGAGTTGTTAGTACTGGGCTGGTTTAGATGCTTTCTGCTAAGCCTAAGCACACTCGCAGCAGCCATTATTAGCTTTTAGGATTTGCCTTGGCATTTCTATTGCTGTGACAAACACCCTGACAGATAAACAATGCAGGGAAGAGAGGGCTAATTTCATTCACAATCCCAGGTTATAGTCTGTTATTGTGGGGGCATCAAGGCAGACACCACCGCCACAGTCAGAGCAAAGAGAGCAAACTCATGCGTCTTTGCTTCCTTTTTTGCTTGCTCTCATCCAGTTTTCTCCTCTCTTACATTGCTCAGGAACTTCTGCCTAGGGTTGGTGTCACCCACTATGGGCAGGATCTTCCCCCATCATTTAAGCATCAAGACACTCCTCCACAGACTTGCCGATAGGCAGTTTAATCTAGATAATTTCTCACTGAGATTCTCTCCCTAGGCAATGAGAGGTTGTGTCAAGTTGACAATTAGAGCTGACCACTACACCGTCCTTCCCCTTTTATTAGATCTTTTCTTCAAACAGAAGACAAATGGAACCCAGGCTTGTGAAATGGGTAGGGACCATTGACTTGAGGTGGGGTGTGTGCTGGGATGGAAGAGAGTTCTTAATGGTACAAATTAGTCTCAGGATTTCCTCTGAAATCACTGGGATGTCTACCTTGCGGGGTTTAGAGTTCAGCTTGTTCTTTGGCTGTCTGGTGATGGGCATTTCTCTCCCAGTGTTTGCAGGTGCACATGCAGAGGAGCTTTTATTGCTGCAGCCCTGTGCTCTCTCCCCTGCCCAACTTACTGGAGTTAAAACAAAACAAAACAAAGCAAAACAAAAAACAAAAACAAAAACAACAAAAAAAAAACCCCTCCCAAATTACCTTTTAGGCATGTGAAAACAGACACCGCAGTGGAGGTGAAGGCCTAAGAGGAATGGCTCTCCTGTGGAATTGAGGTTGTGTGGGCTTTCTGCGTTCTTTGCAAACTGGAGCTGCCCTTGTTTACTGCTGTGATAACCTCACACCACAGTGTCACATACTTAGGGACTGGGGACGGTGTTCCAGCACATGGACTAGGGATTTGGGAGATGAAACTGGTCTAGAGGACTTTGTTTCTGACAAAACGGTCATGAGGGCTACAGGACTTCCCTCACAGGATGCTGAGGGTCTGCCAGGTGTGGCTTGGGCCCTGATTCTTCTTCAGGTCTCAGAGAATAGGTGGGACCCCTGAAGCCTGGGGATGGGGGCTTTAGCAAGGAACTGGCCAGGGCTGACTGGACTTGCTTCCTGTTGTCTGTCTGTGAAAACAAGTCACACAGGGGATTCCCAAAGCACAGAAATACTTGAACTTAGAAATGACCTACGTGACCTGGAAGCCAGTGCCTCTGGGTGATTTAACACCTAATTGTTAATATTCTCAACTTTAAAAAAAAATTCTAACACCTAAAGGAGAAAAAATTCTTTCTTCAACACTCATTATCCATGACAAATTTCAAGGAAGTTTAACCTGTTACTACAAAAATATCGCTAGTTCTTCCAACTCGTGGAAGTTGTTAGAGGTACATGGAGTTATCAGCACACAGAGCCAAGGAGCCGCTATGAGACAAATGCAAAGTGAAGCACTGCACCCCCATAACCCCCTTCCTGGTACCTCACAACCTGCCACCAACGGCCATGGAGCAGAGCTAGGATCGCAGCGATCTAGGAAGGGCAAAGCCACCTCTTACATCTGTGTTCCCTTTTTTTTTTAAAGATTCTTTTTCTTAAAGACTTATTTATTTATTATATGTAAGTACACTGCAGCTGTCTTCAGACACCCCAGAAGAAGGCATCAGACCATATTACAGATGGTTGTGAGTTACCATGTGGTTGCTGGGATTTGAACTCAGGACCTTTGGGAGAGCGGTCAGTGCTCTTAAGCACTGAGCCACCTCTCCAGCACATCTGTGTTCTTTACAGAATTTATGCTTGAGTCTCAGTTGCTCCACATGGACATGGTTTCAGAAATGGCTGGGCATGACCAGCACCACCAAACTACAGAAAAGTGTTAGTCTTATCACTAGGAAAATGGTGACACCAGCCGGTCATTGTGACGATTCACAGTAGTGTGGGTGTCAGACTGGCTTCGTGCCTTTCCACTTGCTTGGCTTGTACCTAGGGCAACCCTTCTTCGGTGAAATACAATACTCTAGCATTTGTTCACTCACCAGGTTTTCTGTGCTAGTCACTGGGCAATTAAAAGCCGAGACTTCCTGTTCCCGTCCACACCTTTGGAGACTTTGCAAGCTAAAATTTGAGATTGAGCAGAGGATGAGGAACCGACATGAACACACAAATCAGTGACTTATACCACGTAGTATAGCAGTTTAATGTGGCAAGACTGGATGAATCAAAGCTTACTAACCATTAACTTTGACTTGAAGAATTAGCAGCAAAGATAGCATTTGGTCAGGGACTTGCAGGAAGAGGGATTTGAGGTGTATGCTGGGAGGAGGACGGGATTACAGCTAAGTGTTTCAGCCTGAAGTGCATCAATTCGAACCCATTAAAACTGCTTCAGTCCCAACAAGACAATAACGAGAGTTCCCACAGAGGAAGGTAGCACCTGCTTGATTCTATTCTTCTTTCCTGTATGACACGCCTAGAGGGCACTGCAGTTCGAGAGCTCCGTCAAAGAGCCTTCAGATGCCTTCTGTGTTGTGGGCTCTTCATCAGCATTAAAACTACCCAGGGTGGGCATCTGGTTACCTACTGTCAGTCCGTCCACAGCAGGCTTGAGCTGGACTTCGGAGAAATGGACTAAAAAGTAAAAACTGACCGGGATGCTAGTTTTGATAGCCATTAGGAAATGGGAGCCGAGCTGTAATGGTTCTGAAGCCAGACAGACCCATTATCCTCCCCTTCCTCAGATGGAGCTGGTGTTTGGCATCCTGTGGGCAGCTCGGCTCTGCCTTCGCTTTCTGCCAGTAAATTTAAGTCTATAGTGAAAAGTGACTACTCTGGAAGGAACTCCTTTTACTCTAAGTGATAAGCAGTATGTGAAAAGATTCTCCAAACAAAACAATGTTTCCATTTACATTAAACACAGCTACCCTTTGACACTCGAGGAGGGATCACCCAGAAGTTCTTGATTTTAAAATGATGAACGATAAAAAAAAAAA
Source organism: Montemys delectorum (assembly GCA_019843815.1). Classification (NCBI taxonomy): domain Eukaryota; kingdom Metazoa; phylum Chordata; class Mammalia; order Rodentia; family Muridae; genus Montemys; species Montemys delectorum. The sequence goes on along the minus strand of JADRCD010237662.1, from coordinate 43,488 downwards.
AAAAAATGGGGCCATTTTTCTAAATATTTACTCACAGAAGCATCCATTTCTTGGAGTAGCAATATCATTTTCCTCTATGCATCAGAAAACAGAGGGGTTGTAAAATCAAATGTATTTTTAAATCTGCAAGGTGGCAGAGCTTGAGTTTGCCTTTCTGAGGCAGAGTGTGAGGTGAGATGCTGCGGCGGGAAAGTGACCACATCGGTCTGTCTGTACATTCCCCAGAGGATGCGGGATCCCCCCTCAGTTGATTGGGATGCAGTGATTTCATGAAATTGTCAGAGCAGGTGTCTGGAAAAGACATTATGATGTCAGAATTCGATGCAACAATATTAATTTGTGTGTGGAAAGCGAGGGCTCTGCCAAGAAGAAATGGGACCTGCATTCAGCCATGCTGTACCTTGGCAGTGAGATTCTCAGAACCTCCACCGGAGGACCCCAGAATGCTGGGGACATGACAGCCCACAGGGAGCAAGATTTATTTCCTTCTCCCCATCTTGGGGCTGAACATAAAGAGGGGATGGGAGCTTTGTCCCCGAGACTTCAGTCCTCTGATAGCCCCATGGAGCAGAGGATGGATAAACCAGGGGTAGGGACCTGGAAAAAACAGGGGAGGAGAGAGGAAGAGGAGAAGACTCTGGGGTCAGTGCCCATAGCCAGTGTCGACAGGTTTAGACATTGGGGTTTGAGGTTTGTGTCTCTTGGTAGATGGATGAATTTTTCTGTTGGGAGAAGTCCTTGAGTGTTATAATGTGTTCAACACCTACCTGACATCTGGGAGTCTGCATTTGCAGAACAAAGGTGAGCATTAATTTCAGTTTGAGTGTTAATTTGGCCCTGATAAAACAGTCCAGTAAAAGTAACATTTGAATAGGACCCAAAACTCCAAGAAAGAGCCAAGGATTTTAAATGAAAATAATAATTCTAAGAGCTTTGAAAATCCACAGCACTTAGAAAAAAACCACCCCTCCCCCCAACCCCAAATTCTTAAATTTTTCACAGTTCCTGTTCCCACTTCATTATTTAATGTGGCTTGTCTGGAGTTGACCAGCACTCCTAAAGAATGTCAAGTCCTCACTTTCCATGCAAGAAATAAGGGCCTCCGAGGACCTCCTAAATATTTCTGTTTTCCATCGAACAAGAATTACCATGTGCGGTAAGTCTCCTGGTGTGTGTGTGGGGGGGGGTTCTTTGTGCCAGCTCTGTCGGGGCCGACCTTGTGTGATCTGACGTGATGACAGCTCTGGATCTGTGTTTTGTGCACATGTATGTGTACGTATGCAGGTGCACCTGTGTGCATGTGTGTATGTGCAGATCAGATAACAACTTTGAACATGAATCAGGAGCAATTTACTCTTTTTTGAAATAAGCTATCTCATTTGGGACCCGAGGCTTGCTATTTTGACAAGGCCGGCAGGCCAGTGAGCCCCAGGAATCTGCCAGTGCCTCTCCTTCCTCAGCACTGAGATTTTACGTGTGGACGACTCCACATGCCTGTTTATTTTTAGATGTGGGTTCTGTTAACTGAACGCAGGTTCTAATGATTTCATGGCAAGAATTTTATATTTTATCTATAGGCCATCTCCCTAGGCCCTGGGCATTGTTTTTGTGTGTTCTGGTTTGATAGGGGGTTTCTGTGTAGTGTTGGCTGTCTTGAAATTCATTCTATAGCCGAGGTTGGCCTTGGATTCTGGATCCACCTGCCGCTACCTCTCAAGTGTTGAGGCTAAAGGGGTACAACCACACACCTCACCCTCCACCCCCCCCCGCCCCCACTTTTAAACTGTGGGCTTGAGACAGGCTGGAATGCTGGGCTAGATGATTCCATGGATGCTGTTTATAAAAATCCCTCATTCTATAGGACTTTCCTAAGGCCTACTGTCAGTACTTAGGCAGAGGAACATGATTATGTGATAGACTATGAAGGGTGCTAATTCACAGGAGCTGTGTGTCTGTGGAAATTGCTAGTCGTATCTTTCCTTGCTTGCCCCGGGATGGCAAAATATCCACAACATGTGTGACAGTCAAACTTTGAATTTCCTTATATACAGAATTACTCAACGTAATGCAGAACTCAGTCAAAATTGTCATGAATAAAAGAAATGCCCATTGTGGTTGATGGACATGAGGAAAGATGTTCAGCTTCCCAAAGCGGCACAAATCCAAATGCTAAATCCATTTAAGACATTTGTTGAACAACTAGCTCCTGGTGCTGGGTGTCATTCTAAGAGAGGTGGTGCCTGGGTAGGCCAAGGACTGCCTTTCTGTAGGCATGGTTGGAGAACCACCTCAGCAACCCACATTGGGGGGGGGTGCATGTGTCTGTATGTGCGTATGTATGTATGTATGTATGTATGTATGTAGATGCATGTATGTACACATGTGTGCGCACATGTGTATATGTGTGCATTTATTCATATGTGTGTACAGATGCACTCATGTGTAAGTGCATGTATGTGCAAATGTGTGTGCATATATGCATGTGTGTATTATGCATGTATGTCCATGAGTGTGTGTGTACACAAGTGTACATACATGTGAATGAACATGCTTGTGGAGCTCAGAGAACAATCTTGGCTGTCTTTCCTCAGGTGCTGTCTGCCTTGATTTTCTTGAGGTCTCTCACTGGCTTGGAACTTAGCAAGTGGGCTAGGTTCACTAATCAACAAGCCTGTTCCCTCCTCTAGAACTGGGACATTTTTTATATGGGTTCTGAGGGAATCAAACCAAGTTGCTCATGTATGTGCAGCAAGCATGTTATCAACTGAAGCATCTCCCCAGCTCTAGCTTTTCTCTTTAGCCCAGCACTGTGGGCACCAGATATCTCTGTTCACAGTTAGCATGTTATCTTTTGAGCTCATTTTGCAGCGGTGTTTTGACAGGCATTCTTTGTAGCATCCCTCCTATACCTTCATCCTCCTGTCTCAGTTTTAAACATGCTCCCAAGAGTTTGGGGTCCAGTGGGCTTCCTTCTTCGGGTCACGTTTGCTTTCTCTTCCTTTGCAGGTGGAGAGAGCTGATGTGGTGGAGAAATGACTTTGAATATTTTTTAGTGCAATATTAACTCATGTCGGATGTAACGAGTAACAGCTCAATGAGGTGAACTCAGACCCAGCAAAGCCATTAAGAAAATGTGCCATTAGGGAGAGGGCCGGGGCTCTGCTACAGGAGAGACTCACCAGGGCTGCACTTGAGTATGTTCGAGGAAACGATTAAAATGTTTATAGCCCTAATAATTATGTTCCCTTTAAGAAGTGGAGACTTCTGGAGCCAGCGACACTTTCCTAATTCACTGTATTGGTAGCAAATTTTCTTTCCTTTTTTCAACTCTGTAGAAGTGTTTGTGGAAATGTGTACATCTCTGTGAAGAAAAATCTGGCCATTGATCTGGTATTCTATAACGTCAGCTCTGTTCCATCTTTTTTTCTTTTCTTTCCTTTTCTTCCTTTCTTTTTTTTTTTTTTTTAAATATGAAAGCCAAAGCTTTAGGTTTTGTTCAAATCTGCAAAAGCACATATCAAATATTTCCTTATTTCTTTTCATAACACCACAAGAGAGGGTGTTCCATCTTTTTTGTACCCCCTGCAATTTAACATAAGTAGAAATTGTCAAGTCTAAAATTGACAGGTATTTGTTACAGTCAACAATGAGTCGTTCGGGTTTTGGATCTTCCACAGCACAGGCGGCCCCAGTGGTTGTCACAACAGCAGCAAACTTAGCGAGCTTTGAGGAGAAATTCAATCATCGGGATCCTGGTGGCTATGGAGGTAGCGAGCGAGCGCCTGCATGTGTATGTAGATAGCCAGCCTCCACACCACAGCTTTAGTGTGAGGGCTTTGTTAAATGCTTACATGTGCTCATGTTTCCAGTAGTCTACTGGGACAGGGCCTTTCACCACAAAAGTGGCCTGGGCGGTCACACTATTTTCAGCCACCCCATAAGCAATCATGCAGGCTTATGGAGTTTCATAAGCAGTGGCTTCCTTTCTAAATACAAACCAACCCGAGTGATGAGATTTTTTGATTAGCAAATAAGCAACTTCTGTTTTGAAAACTGTCTGCTCTTTACCATTCTTCTGTTCCCTACAGTAACTATCACCAATTATTCAATTTGTAGAAATTGATCATTCTGAAAAACAAAACAAAACAAGAAACAACAAAAAAATAGGAATGTGTTTCTGAAAAATCGTGAGATAGAAGATTGCATAGGCTGCCTTTCATTGCTCAGCTAACTTGCATGTAATGTAAAGACATGTTATAAGGATTTTATGCCCAGATATTAGTGTTAAATCTAAACTTAAGTTTTCCATTTGGCAAAGGCTATAACCTTAAATTTTCCATATGGCAAAGCCTCCTCCACCAGAAGAAGAAGAAGAAGAAGAAGAAGAAGAAGAAGAAGAAGAAGAAG